>VFFE01008914.1:280111-291848 GCA_008921705.1 Burhinus oedicnemus | reverse complement strand
TTTATCTTCTTCTCTCCCTGAATTACAAACTTATGAAGCTGTCTTTAGGTTTGCAGGATTTCATAAAGCTCATGCTTCAGGCCATCATCTGCCCTCTTGTCACATGTGTTGAGGTTGACAGGACAAATGCATGGGATCACATACTAGACTCAGTTTCTGGACCACTGCTGAGAAATGTGCCTTCTTGCAGTATGTCACCCCTGATTGCAGCACACTTCTATGACTGTGTTGTTTTCTCTTAGCTATTTTGTTTTAGCAGTTGATCAGTAGATACCAAATCTACTGAAAAACTACAAGGCCCTAGAATGGAAAGGAGAGAAGTAGCCTGATGCTATAAGGCAGATGATAAGGTGAGAAAAGACAAGTGGCAGGCAATGAATATTACACTTGTCCTATGAACTGTAATCAGGTTCAGGAACATGACAGGCAAGCCTCTTGGGCTCTCTGTTGCTGGGTCTGGTACACAGGCACAATGCATACTTAAAACACAGGCATGAGGTCTTCTGCCAAAAAAATGTCCTACATGCCTCGTCTCTTGAGCAGCCATATAATGTGCACTAATCTTGCTGTATATGCCATTCAAGACCATGGCCTAGAAATTTTCTTCTTATAATAAGCAGGGAAGGGATGACATTGGAATGGAATATCACAGTTCTCCTACATAAAACTGGGATGCAGGTGGTACAGGAGGTATGGACCACAAACCCTACCACTTCTGAGCAGCCAGGGTTGACTAGAGTTAAATGAATATCTATAACAGTACCATGAGTTCTTCATCTAAAAAGACTTCAGCTTTGTTTAGCTCAATACTTAGCAGAACTCTGATAACCTCAAATGTACTATGTGAATTTTTACAGAACATCCTTCTGGTCTTTCAGACACATCTAGAATTGATAACCAAATAAGATAAAAATTTATGTGGGCTGAGGAGGGGGAATTTATGGGTGTGGGCAGAAAATAGCTGCCTCACCATACTACATACCATCTTAAACAAGACTGCTACTTTTTTTCTGCATATTTTTCTGATTTTTGCAGCTAATTTCTAAAATTTGGAAAATTTATTTTGACTCAGCTTCTTGGGTCAGTGTAGGTAATAAACACATATTAAGTGTGTCTGCAGGGTTATAACATAAGTGCTCATTCAATATGTGTCAATGAACAAAACTTTTAAAGCAAGAATTCATTCAGCCAATAAAACTGTTTCCAGCTTTTAAATCCACATTTGCAATTCACTTACATTCCTAAGGAGATTGCACCTTAATTAACAATTGTTAAACTATGTAGCTCAGACTGGTGAGTTCTGCATAATCTGAAGTGTTTACTACATGTAAATATGTACCATAGGTTGTGTGTCAACTGACTATTGTAAAAATTTAATAGAAAAGCCAGGAGCAAAAGAATGTTTTATGATTAGAAATGGAAAAAAGAAACATTTCTATGACAAAAATATAACTTCATGTGGGTTACACTTTGTCTTTTCTTCAGCTTTCAGATTTTATTTGCTGTCTAGACAGCTAGGTAATAATTATAAGATGTACAATCATCTTTCAGAAGATGCATGAGAAGAAAACACAAGAGTTAGCAGTCACGCAGTTGACATCTTGATGGTTATACAGTAAGGACCCCCCCAAAAAAAGAAAAAAAGAAGATAATATCAGTAGACAGTCAGTAGATAATTCCATAAGCTATATTGATATTCATACTATATTATTTAAATTAGGAAGGATTAAAAAAATGTAAGAGGAGATACTTAAATATATCTCTAAATATATCTTAAATGTACCTGTAATATTTGCATTGCTATTTGACTAAAACACACTTAAAATTATAGTAAGTGCTTCTTCTAAAACATAACAGGGCTAAAAATTCATTTTGTGCTTCCATTGTTAGTTCAATGAGTACACTATAGTCTGTTTTTCAAAAAAAGTAATCATTACAGCTAACAAAATGTATCATGCAATAATACAAAAGTTCATTCAATTTACAATTAAGATATTCAATTCGTTAGCAATTTAGATATCTATGAACATTCTTTGGGTAAGGCTAGCAACTCCAAGACATACAACTTCAAAATAATGGGGTAGGAGTTTGTTCAAAACATTATAAGCTTTTGCAGGTTATTTTCAGAATGCCAAGGGACGGGCTTTTCTTTTTTATGGTTTTTTTTCACACACACACACTCCCCCTTTATTTCTTTTTTTTTCTTTGTATCAGGTCTGGCTATGGGGAGAAAAGAAGGAAGTCTGCATGACGAATAGATATATTCTGTCTATTGGGAGGAAAAATCGGTTCTTTGTTGTGCTCAAGGTGATCTGCTTCATGCAAATGTATTGGACTACATACATTTGTCAAAAATGATGTTTGATTTCTTACTACTTTTGAAAGGAAATTTTCATTTTCAACTATATACTGTTAATGTTATAATAGAAACAAAACACATTTTTGTTGTTCCTGTTGTAGTGACACTGTCTTCACTATTTTATTGTCCTTGTGCAACCAGCTAGTCAACCCTGTCAGACCTTAAACATGAGCAGTATAGACACAAGCTATGAGACACTAACTAAACCAGGAAATAAGGACCAGTCCATGCACTGGCCCACAGACACAGCTGTAAGCAAACAGCTGACTGAAATCCAGTCAAAATTCTCAGTAGAATATTCAGCTCACCCTACAGTACATTTCCATCTTTAACTGACCTTTAATTTATTTTTAGATTCTGTTGCTTGTGTCAATTGTAGGTTCATCTTCGTTGCTTAAACATAAATATAAAGCAATTTGAATAGGTTTGAAGTATCCAAGACACATGTATGTGGCCAACAGATGCAATATGGGATACTGTAAACCTGTGCTCTGGTGGACTTGCGCCTGGGGGTCGGGGTATATCATGAGTCGTATCAAATTTCACCAGAAAGCGATGAGAAAGCAATTGAATCACACACTAGGTCTTTACTAATTATAATGGAAACCGTGTTCAAATGTAAGCACACAAATATAAATCTTGAGCTGAATCCCTCTATAAGTGTTTTTCTGAAGAGTTTAGGGTGTGAGGAAATCCTGAAAAACACCTACAGTTGGAAGCAAGAATATACCTTTCTTTATGATTTTATGTAATAGAAAAACCTGTTAACTTGACCCATGTTTTATGACATAAGCTGTAATGGCTAAAACAAACAGAAAATGTTGCAGATACACTGAAAGGACCAAAAGCTTTAAAGTGGGATGGAGAGAGATTAAGACATAATTTTAAATTCTCGTAAAAGCTATCTATATTTTTTCAGAAAGAAGGGGGAAGATTAATGTGGCCAAATATATGAGCTAAAACATGATGATCGTGGAACACATGTTGACACCATTAGTAAAGGTAATGAAAAGAAAACAGCTAACAGTTATAAAATATATTTAAATAAATAATCAAGTATGCCTAAAAAACTATACTAGAATGTAAATAATTTAAGTACGTGTGCCTTCTCTTTCAGTGAAAAAATTATAGCTGTGAAAAATAAAGCAAAACAGACCATTACTTTTCAAGTTCAGCTTAATAAAATTTTTTTAACTAAACAAAATCAACATAGAAGACTTGCATGTAACCATATGAACTGAGGTAAGACTAAATTCCTTAAAAAAATCCCACAGGTATTTGGTAAATTCTATTTTTATTTTTATTTTGTTAAATCTCATGCTAATTTGTGACAAAAAATAAATCTATGTCCAGTGTTAGCATTTCTTTCCAGTAGCATATTCTCCTAAGGAGAAAACTACTTGTTCTTTGTTTCATGAACTTAATTTAAGCATCCATACGGATAGTAAAATCAGTATCATACAGTACAACATGCATAAAAAGGTAAGATGGCATTGAGATTACATTCCACATAACCATGATATCCCAGAATGTTTGACTATCTGAAAATATTGACACAGAATAAAATACAAACACAGAAACATATTTCTATTAAAGACTATACTGTAAATACAGCCCATTTTTTTACTTATTTGTATTAAAATATATTGTTATGGGGAAAAAAAAAAGGCATCAAATGTCATCAAACCAAAGGTGAGATTTTTAAGTTTCTGGCTTAAAAAACTTGCTGAAGGAGGGCAGGGACAGGTGATGTTACAGTGGGAGTCTGCTACAGGCCACCTGACCAGGAAGACCAAGCGGATGAGGCCCTCTATAGGCAGATAAGACAAGCCTCATGTTCACAAGCCCTGGTCCTCATGGGGGACTTCAAGAGCTATTGGAAGGACAGCACAGCAGGCCATAAGCAATCCAGGAGGTTCCTGGAATGCGTTGACAATAACTTCGTTCTCCAAGTGATAGAGGAGCAAATGAGGAGAGGTGCCATGCAGGACCTTGTTTTCACCAATAAAGAGGGGTTGGTGGAGAATGTCACACTGAAAGGCAGCCTTGGCTGCAGTGATCATGAAGGTGGTGGAGTTTGAGATCCTTAGGGTGGCGAGGAGGGTGCGCAGTAAGCTTGCTACCCTGGACTTCAGGAGAGCATACTTTGGCCTCTTCAGGGATCTACTTGGTAGAGTACAGTGGGATAAAGCCCTGGAAGGGAGAGGAGCCCAAGAAAGCTGGCTAATATCCGAAGACCACCTCCACCAAGCTCAGGAGCGATGCATCCCAACAAAGATGAAGTCAGGCAAAAACACCAGGAGGCCTGTGTGGATGAACAAGGGGATCCTGGAGAAACTCAAACTCAAAAGAGAAGTCTACAGAGAGTGGAAGCAAGGCCAGGTCACCTGGGAGGATTACAGAGAAATTGTCCAAGCAGCCAGGGATCAGGTTAGGAAGGCTAAAGTCCTGACAGAATTAAATCTGGCCAGGGACGTCAGGGGAAACAAGAAAGCATTCTGTAGGTATATTGGGGACAAAGAAGACTAGGGAAGATGTGGGCCCACTCAGGAAGGAAAAAGGAGACCTGGTCACTTGGGACATGGAGAAGGCTGAGGTACTCAACAACTTTTTTGCCTCAGTCTTCACTGGTAAAGGCTGCAACCACACTGCCCAAGTTGCAGAAGATGAAGGCAGGGACTGGGAAAATGAGGTACCACCCACTGTAGGAGAAGACCAGGTCTGAGACCAGCTGAGGAACCTGCAGGTGCACAAGTCCATGGGACCTGATGAGATTCATCCATGGGTCCTGAGAGAACTAGCAGATGTAGTTGTCAAGCCACTATCTGTCATACTTGAAAGGTCATGGCAGTCTGGTGAAGTTCCCACTGACTGGAAAAAGGGGAACATAACCCCCATTTTTAAAAAGGGTCAAAAAGATGACCCAGGGAACTACAGGCTGGTCAGTCTCACCTTTCTGCCCAGCAAGATAATGGAGGAGATCCTCCTGGAAACTCTGCTAAGGCACATGGATGCAATTGACGGCAGCCATCATGGCTTCACTAAAGGCAAATCATGCCTGACAAATTTGGTGGCCTTCTACAATGAGGTTACAGTGTTAGTGGATAAGGGGAGATCAACAGATGTCATCTACCTTGTGCAAGGCATTTGACACTGTCCTGCATGATGTCCTTGTCTCTAAATTGAAGAGACATGGATTTGGTGGATGGACCACGTGTTGGATAAGGAACTGACTGGACGGTCGCACTCAAAGAGTTGCGGTCAATGGCTTGATGTCCAAGTGACAAGCAGTGATGAGTAGTGTTCCTGAAGGGTTGGTACTGGGACTGGTACTATTTTACATCTTTGTTGGCGACATAGATGTTGGGAGTGAGTGCACCCTCAGCAAGTTTGCTGATGACACCAAGCTGTGTGGAGCGGTTGGCACACTGGAGGGAAAGGATGCCATCCAGAGGGACCTGGACAGGTTAGAAGGTGGGCCCATGCCAACCTCATGAAGTTCAATAAGCCCAAGTGCAAGGTCCTGCACGTGGGTTGGGGCAATCCCATGCACATATACAGGCTGGGCAGAGAATGGATTGAGAGCAACCCTGAGGAGAGGGACTTGGGGGTGTTGGTGGATGAGAAGCTCAACATGAGCTGGCAATGTGCGCTAACAGCCCAGAAGGCCAACCACATCCTGGGCTGCATCAAAAGAAATGTGGCCAGCAGGTCGAGGGAGGGGATTCTGTCCCTCTACTCCATTCTGGTGAGACCCCATCTGGGATACTGTGTCAAGCTCTGGAGCCCCCAGCATAAGAAGGACATGGACCTCTTGGAGCGGGTCCAGAGGAGGGCCATGAAGATAGTCAGAGGATTAGAGCACCTCTGCTATGAGGACGGGCTGAGAGAGTTGGGGTTGTTCAGCCTGGAGAAGAGAAGGCTCTGGGGAGGCCTTAGAGCAGCCTTCCAGTACCTGAAGGGGGCCTACAAGAAAGCTGGAGAGGGACTTTTTACAAGGGCATGTAAAGACAGGATGAGGGCTAATGACTTCAGACTGGAAGAAGGGAGATTTAGGTTGGATCTCAGGAAGAAATTTTTCACTCTGAGGGTGGTGAGGCACTGGAACAGGTTGCCCAGGGAAGTTGTGGAGGCTCCATCCCTGGAAGTGTTCAAGGCCAGGCTGGATGGGGCTTTGAGCAACCTGGTCTAGTGGGAGATGTCCTTGCCCATGGCAAGGTGGTTGGAACTAGATGATCTTTAAGGTCCCTTCCAACCTAAACCATTCTATGATTCTGTGTTTTAAAACAGATATCTTCAGAATTTACGGTTTAAAAATTAATCTTGGAATTGAAATAAAATAGCTGCTCATATTCCCAGTATACTGGATATATAGCAGATATATCATGAGGGATTATGTGCAAATTCCTGTTTCTTTCAAATAAACAAAAAAAGGTGTTTACCTCTGATATTTTAAAATAATTGTTTACATGTTAAATAAACTGAACAGCACCTCAAGGAGTCAAAATAACATTTTTTCTTGTTAATATTGAAGAAAATAAGTTGTCATAGAATGGAGTTTTATATTCCCTGAACAGTTTTGAGAGAACCCTGCCTGGTATTGGAATCTGACCTGTTCTGAAGGATGGTACAGTGAGGGAGTCCCCATCACCTTCTATAGTCTTTGCATAACAGCCTTGAGTTTTTTCTCTGACTACCGAAAGTTGAGGAATTTGCTAAACAAGCAGATCTGTTAGAAGCTAAACACACAGCATAAACAATTATTACTATTAGCATCAGTGGTTTTAATACAAAGATTGTTTATGATGCAGATGCACTGGAAGGTTCATAATAAGGTCCTTTTCCAGTTCCCATGAGAAAACATACCTATGATCTCTCATGTCAAAAACAAGCGTAGAACTTTACTGAACTACTACAACTTTTTGTTCTAATCAATCTGATGGAAAAATCTGTAGATCTGGAAGCTTGATACTAGGCAAAAATATTCAAATTAGTGTGCTAATTTATTCTAAGCTGTGACATATTATATAAAGACTAATATGACAGTTGTCCTTGGAAATTTGGACACAATAACTTCAGCTCCATGGAAGAAATCCAAAGATGTGTGAACCTTTAATAAATCATTGTTAATCTTTTTTTCTTTCTTTTTTCATTATTTTAAGGGATGAAAAGGTTTGTGTTCTTTTTGATAACTTGGAGTTAACAAATGATTAAGAGTAGTTTCCATTCAATAAGGAAACAAAAACACTCTGAAAAACATTAATAAGGTAGAAGGTAAACAGTAGTTTCAAGTAATCTCTGGGCTTTATTTTATGTACAAAGGCAAAGACATAGACATAAAATACTGAAAAAATTGTAAATTATTAAATCGTTTCATAAGAACTTGTGATAATTTTATATTGAAATATTTATCTCAACAACTTTAGGAATACTATATTCAAATATCACAACCAAGTCAATAAAGTTAATGGAGTCTAGAAAACCGTTCTTCTTAACAGTCATTTGTGCTTTATTGTCTATAAAAGGAATTTCAATCTGTAGTTGCTGTAGAGACTGGCATATAGAGTCCTGACTTAAGATGTTTTATTCTGGATCCCCAGATAAAGCCAGAACTACTACTAGTAGGTTTTTCAGGACAGGCACTAGACAAATATGCACAAAACTCTGTACGTCCCAGATTCGTACTTCACTTCCAACAACTGATAGAAAATCATTAGAAAAGTTTCTATTGCTATTTTGCTAAAAATGAAGCTACAAGAAGAACATCAGACATGGATATATCAACAGTTTATGATGACTTTATTTTTCTGTAATTAGACCAATAACCAACATCTATAATTATTTTTACAATCTCCTTCCCCAAATGTAGAAATTATGTAACAATCAGAAGGTGATATATTATATGGCATTTTTAAGATAACTAGATTTTTTTCCTTCACAGCTTTCAGATTCTTGTTACCTCTAGATTTCCATGCACAAAACCAGTGTAATACCTCTCGCACTGTGTTACTGTAATTTTTCTTTCATGGTTCTGGTTTGACTGCTGTCTTAGCCCATTGGTTAATCATGGATTTTGTGCTACATTTCTGATCATTTTTTTAATATATTTCTTTGTGTGACTCTAAGGCATTTAACAAGGTTTTCTTAGCCTTTCAGGTTCAACGAGCTCGTGAAAGTTGTAGCTGTGTCAGTTTCCAATCTTATGCCTTGAGAAGCAGAGGGAATTGAGGTGGTTAGGGGCTGCTGGGCAGCAGTCAGCTATTACAGTATAAAAAGCAATAATAGCTTTGGCTCACTAAAGATGGTAGCAAGAGAACACAGAACCCAGCTCACAGCAGAGCAAAGTAATATTGACTTTGTAAAAGCAAACAGTATATATAAAACACAGCAGCTTTCTCAAAGTAGTACAGAGATTAGGTCAGACCTCAACTAATTTACTACAAACCAAGCAAATTAACTATATAGAATTATTTATTTCCTGTACCATTTCAGGATATTAGACTGCAGATAGCTTGATAAACCTTTGTTCTTTGACTCCCTTTCGTTATGTTACCTTTGAGACCTGCATGATGTTATTTAAAGAGCTAAATCATATGCTGTCTAACAACTGACACATCAGTTGCGAAACTACATTTATCTGGTAATTGTTACAAATGAATGTAATTTTAAAAATCAGGGCAAAGGTACGATCAGCAAAATATTTTGGGATTGAATTAAACATGTAATCACAGGGAGAAAGTCTGAAAATGAAAAAAAAATCTTTACAAAATATTTTATGTATTTAGAGCATATAACATTTTTCAACAAAGATGAACTAGAATTGGCTGCCTCTGTTATCAATCGTTAGAAATAGTTACAGCATCAAAATGAGGACCAATCACTTACTATGAATGCCTGCTATAACACTGTGCAGAGCAGTAGCTTCACGCTGTAGAAATCTGATACAGCCCCGCAGTTTGGCACCCAGTGTCGTTTTTCTACTAGCAAAAATAATTTTGATCCTTATAAAGAACTGTATCAGTCAGTAACTTAAAATGATATGTACTTCCTAATCCTTTTCCTGTTTATATTATTGTGGAAAAAACAAGTTTTTCATTTGTAATGACAGAAATGACTGCTCATGATAGATATGGGGTAAGTGGAGCGCTGTGTACCATAGTTCTCTGTTTTAAGATAAGGAAACCCTTGATGATAATACAACTTAATGCAGAGTTCAGGATTCTAGTTGCTATCCCATAGCATCACTTGTTGCTGGGATTGTAGAGCAGAATACCAAATTTGACTAGAAAGAAAAAAAATCAGAAGAGAATGCCCATTTAAAATGTGAAATAAATTGAAAGATTCAGAGTGTGTTTCAGATTGTAAGAACCCTGTCTTTCTGTAACATATTTAATCCAGTATAACCATGTGATAATGGTATTAAAAATTAATTATGTTTTACATTGTTTCCCATCCAGAATTCTATGGCTGACTTGGCATCTTACTATGATAGTTTTTATTTAATGTGCATTTGAGATTTGGGTAAATTCTGCCAGGGAAGCTTTTAGTTTTCAGTGCCTTTAGCTGCTCAGCATTGGCTTTCCAGACACACTGTTCACATACGTTTCATGAGAAATGCTTGTGTGACATTGCTTCTTTTGTGGTAATGCTGTACATGGTGTGAGTATGTGACTTAATTTGATATGAATGTAGCAGTAAAGATCATCTTCCTGTCTTCTGATTTCTCCGCCTGTCTGTTGCCGCAATCTTTTCCTTGATAAAGTCTTTTTCTTTTTGTCCAGGAGGAACAGCTGGCTATGAAAAGCTAGACAAGGGAGATACATATTATTATCATTAGTACTGGAAGGCCAGTTGAGAACATTTAGTTTTAGGGAAATGAGGATGGAAAGTGAATCACGATGGTACAGCCTCTGGGTGGGAGAGTAGTAATTTTGGAACTAGTGATTTGCTTGTTTATTTTTACAGTTTGTTTTAAACTTCCAAATTATATTGAGGGATTTTGTCACCCTTGAAAACAAGAGATTTCAATTTATTCTGGTCAGATCTTCTACACAGGTACAGTCTAGACATACGTTCTGAGAGATTATTAAAAAATATTTTTTTCTTCTCAGAAAAGTGAGAAACTTAAATTATTTCTCAAGCAATTGAAATTAAATATACCATAGACTGGACCTATTGTTTTAGGTATTCAATGATGAAATCTCAGGCTTAACAAAGGTACCTACTAACATATACATTGGTGTTATTTTTTCCATACAGATATGTATCCCCATTGATTTCCCATTTCTTATTTATGTTCAATCATACATTTAATTGTTTGCCTTTGTCTTTGAGTTAGCTAACCTGAAAAAAGCTATATTACATAGAAAATCCTCAATCTTCTAATATGCTGCTCTTATACTGTACAGAGCACGCTGCTTTCTTAAGCATCTGAATGTTTCCTCTTATTGCAACTTATGTAAATGTTAAGTAAGAAGTTCAGTGTGAGTGAACACTAGATTAACACCATAATGTTCACTATAGTGAATCTTTTGCTCAAAGTTAAATTTACAGAAAAAAATAAAAGCTTTGCCCTGCTGACTATTACAGGTTTTTTGTTATGGTATTATGTTTACAATTCGGATGAAAGACTGCAAAATGCTTTCTTAAAATCTGTGGAATTTATGATCAATTGTCTTCTTCTGTTTCTCCTTTTTCAAAAATACTTTTATTCACAATATCATGTCCGCATAAGATTTTTCTCATTAAAATATAGCCTTTTCTCCCATTAACTTATCCTCAACTACTTTGTGCATTCTGCTTAACGTGCTACTATAAAGACGTTGCCTCCCAGAAGAAATGTGACATCTCATTCTGTTGTAACACCTAGATTACGTTGCTTTGGAAATTTGACTATAATAAAATTTTTCAGTTCCTCTGGAGCTTTCCTAGTTTCATACTTAAAGTTGAAAAAGTCATTATTATTTCTTCATAACATTCTACAATTTTTTGTTGTTTTTTTGTTATTTTTTAGTGAAGAGGCCATACAATTGTTAAACTTCCTCAACCTGCTGGCTGTGCTTCTTTTGATGCAGCCCAGGATACGGTTGGCTTTCTGGGACTCAAGCACACATTGCCAGCTCATGTCCAGGCACTTTTCATCCACCAGTACTCCCAAATCCTTCCCAGCAGGGCTCCTCTCAATCCTTTCATCCCCCAGTCTGTACTGGTACCAGGGGTTGCCCTGACCCAGGTGCAGGACCTTGCACTTGGCCTTGTTGAACTTTATGAGGTTTACACAGGCCCCCTTCTTGAGCTTGTTCAGGTCCCTCTGGATGGCATCCTGTCCCTCAGGTGTGTCAACCACACCACTCATCTTGGTGTTGTTCACAAACTTGC
>VFFE01008914.1:221840-280091 GCA_008921705.1 Burhinus oedicnemus | reverse complement strand
CTTTCTTTCATGTTAGACCATTATGTATCGTTCTGGTCATTGTATTATTATGTGGCCCAGGTGGGGAAGAAATTGAGCCAAGTACTGAGAGGCCTAAGGGGGTGGAGGGATTGCACCACCACAATGACATACTTCCAGGCTTGACTTGGTCATCCTTCCCCTAATGGCAGACAAACTAATTCCATGCATTCGTCTTGTTGCTTCTCAGAAAATTTGTGAAGTGTCCTACCTTTCGTTTGATTACTCTCGCCCTCTGCCCCCTGTATGGCCATAAAGCTTAGATTTGCAAAAGAAATAACCCCAACATGTGAGAAATCAATCTGTGTCTTTGCTTCTTTATTGGATTATCTTTAAATACACTTTGTTCACTATTATTTTGTTCAGTGTTTTTGTATCAAGCATAGAAAATGATTGGAAGTTTCTTCATTTTAATGCTACAGTCAGTACAATTGGTAAAGCACTTTGACATCACATTACATGATCAACAAAACAGTATTTATCCCATGCTTTATACATGCATTGTTTCTTCTGAAAATAAATCTCTGTGGGGTAAAAAAAGAAAGCACGTGAAAGGTGACATCCACAGCATTCAATGGTTAATTTTAAATTTACATTAGTCATTAAGGTAAATATATGAGGTCAGTCTGCATAGCCCTAACTTCTTATTTAAGTTTCAAAAATAAGTACAGCACCAGGTCACGAGTACAAAACTAAACAAGATTGTACAGTAGTGCTTTTCTATGGCATTAAGGTCATGTCATAGTCATGTTTTCTAAACATCAGTCAGTAGGAAACTATGAGAAAAAGAAAAGCAGAAATGGAAAAAAGTTAAGTCAATGATTTTATTAAATAATCAAACATGAAGACGGGCAATAAATGAACAACACTGATCACATTTTTTTTAAACTTCATCCTATTCTATCTCATCTTTCTTAACTTTGTATGACATCAGATATGTTTATAATTCCATGCCAACTGCTGATGCTGTCTATACAGCACAACTTTTCTGATATTTTGATTATATTTGAGATGTCAGGTAAAACTTTGCTACTACTGTAGGAAAGGAAAGGCACCGTAAGAGACGTTCAGAGGTAAGGATATATACGGTTTGCTTGTACTTTTTTAATTGTGGGCAGAGCTCATAGCAGAAAGAGGAAAAGCAAATTTTCATAATTAGTGAGCACACAATGTTTTTATAAACATAGTTAAAAGAGGTGTCATATTTTTTCTTTATCTTTTAAAAATAGCACATTTGAACTGTTTTTAGCTCCTAGCTGATCAACTTCTAAACAAGTTGCTTCTGTGAATAGATTTTCTTTTCTTATACTAAGCAGTGTGCTCTCTTTTATTCCTTTTTTTCCCTCTTTTTTTGCATTATGTCAAATATTCTTTTCTGTTATCATTGTAATCTTGTTTTTTTATTATTTAGTTCTAACTTATTCCCTCCTGTCCTATCATCTTTTCTTCTATCTCTGTGCAATAAGGTTTGACTGCTGCTCACCTGCCCTAGTATCCTCCTCCTGTCACCTCAGGTCTTTGTTTCATCCTTTTTTTTCTTACCTTTTTTACTTCCACTTTCATCTTCTGTTTTCCCTTTTTAAAGGAATATTCCACCATTTTGTACTGTTGCCTGCACCTTTAGTTTTTTCCCCAAATAAAGACTACACTATGGCTCTACATTCATGACAGTGTTATGCCATTTACCTTTCTCTTCTATTGCCTGTCATTTTTTTTACTTACTGTCTTCCTATACTAATAATTTAAATAATATTTGTAAACATATGTTGATATGAAAAATACTTATGGCAAGGACATCCGTGGTGCCATTCATCTAACCTATTTTAAATTTCTACAATGTAGATGTCTGCACATTTTTTGGTCACCGTACAGATAGAGGCTGATGTTATGAAGGAATTCTATGGCAGACAAATCAGATGTTAATATCCACAATTAGTCTTCTTTTTCTCTAGGTGTGAACCTTTGTTCTTAGCCTTTTCTGCTTTCAGATAAGGGTATTGGTGATGAGGAGAAATATCCAACACATTCATACTACACTAGTAAACATTTGAGTCAATGGACAGTTCTTCGTAAGACTACTCATAATTAAAACCATGTCTGTGAAACGTTTTACATGAAATTAAGTAGTATTAAAATGGGTATCTCTACACAGTGTAATAGATCTTTATTAATAGTTATATATTAATATTAATATGAATATTAATAGTCTCATTATTTATGTCTGCTTTTCATGCCAGATTGCATAGAGTAGTCTTGATCCTCTGACCTTGACACTTAATTGATAAGGCCACCGTATTTCTCTAGACTGCTTAGGTTTTCTTTCCTTCTAAAAGGGTGTTGGAGGAGGTCGTGAACTGACATGTTCCTGTGCTGTAGTTGTATTCTCACACAAAATCAAGACGTGGACACATTCCATTCCTTGATCCGGAAATTTAGAAACCCTCCCAAATCCAGTAAGACAGGTATCCTTCACATAGAGTGCAAAGCTTTTTTGAAGTTTTTGTAAATTTCCAGAAGTTTAGGAAAAGAAACATTTTAATCCCATCTTGGTCCTGGTTTATATGGATCTTAATCAGCAATTAGCTAGACCAAGGTTATGTAAGGTTCAGAGAATTTATAGGCAGCATTACTTGGACCATGGATTAATCTTTCAGAATCTCTTTCAGACACATACATTCTGCTCCACTCTTTTCATGGGTGCCAAACTGTTAGCAGAATAGTGCTGTGATGCTGCAAGGGACTGTCTGAGATTTCACCTCAACGGTCTTAGGTGCTAGCTCTAATCGACCATGCATTTCTCTATAATTACTCATACTGGTTAATTATGAAATTATGCAATAAGGATTAGGAGATATCTCCCTTGGTGTAGAGTTGAAAGGACATATTTGCTGGCTTATTGTATACTTCAAGCTCCTAGAAAACTCTAGGTGCTCCTCAGTAGGAAGAAAGTGTTATTTTCTATTTCCTTGTGATGTTTAGAAGTATATGTATTTGGACATGTGTATGTAAGTGTCATATATTTGTACATATTTAAACATGATTAATGGCAGGCAACCTGAAGTTCTTAACTGAGGTGTCTAACTTACAAAGCAGAGGGACTAATGCATCCTGGACTACTGAGGTTCAGGAAATAAGTAAATAAATGTTTACAGAATAGTTTGGATATAGTAAGAATTTAGTATTCCTCACTAACCAGTGCCTGCACCTGAATGAGTTGCAGTAAATCATTACTTGAATACTCTTAGTTCATTTTAAAAAAAAAGAAAACATTTTTGTTTTATAATAGTCAGAGACCACATCTTTGTAAAACAGTGTAAAAGGCAAAGAAGATAACATCTTAAGTTGATGTCCAAAAAATATTGACTTAAGTCAGACAGTAGACAGAACATAAACTAGTAAAAACGAGGTTCAGTATTCCTGTTGGTATGTTATACTGCATCCTAGCTATGACAGACAGGTAAACAGATTAGAAGTGATATTTTACAGTGTTTTCATGTATCCAGAGTTGAAATGAATGTCAACACTTGTAATAAAATGAAGGTGGCCATTAGGAGTATTTTCACTTAAAACTAGTCAACAGGCTTAGTTTATAATTTATAATGATGCAGTTGCTTGCATTTGGGGCAGTAATGAAACACAGAGTAACTACAATCTGTCAATCATATCAGACAAAAAGCCCTTAAAATTAGAAACTGTCAACATTCTAAGGTCACATAAACCTTTAAACTCTGCTAGGCCACGGCTCATTCGGGAAACTGACTGGCTGGAGTCAACTTGTAATGCAAAACACATTTTGCTTAGCATCAACAGAAACTTTTGCTTTGCAATTGGCAAATCAGTTATAAAATAAAACTGACAACCACTGTCCACATTGTATGGTACTTTCTGACAGTTTTTCAGGATTATTTAACTTTTCTTTCCATTTATTTGAAAGCTTAAGGAACAGTTATTGAAAAGTTGCCAGTCTGTTCTTTGTCACAAGAACCCTGCAATTACTTCTTTGAAAGGGCGAAATTCAGATGGCACTGCAGACTGAAATTAATGATTGCACAGTATATGTAGGGAATATATAATAAAGATAAAAGTGTGTTATTTATTGTTGGTAAATAAAATAATTTGTTTAAGAACCCATTTTAAAACTGTATTTCCTTATCACAGAGGTGCTGTAAGTTCTTACAGAACAAAGACACTGCTTATAGCTTCTTTTGACAAGTCTATAATCATTCCTCTTTTTAAATGATTTTTTGTAAAAAGGAAGTTTTAAATGGAAAACTTTAGAAAAGTCTTTAACAAGATTGTAAATTATAGATGATAAGAATTTTAATTCCTTGAAAGAATCCACCTTTCTTTCCTCAGCTAACCTGTGCTGAACTTGTTTTTATTACTATTATTCAACTATGTTTTCAAAATATAGCTTGAAGTCTCATTTGAATACAGAAGCTAGGCTATACAGCATCCTCACTGAAAATAAAGGTGACATATTGTCATAGGGTTATAATTACTATTATAATCATATATAGAATTATAAATTGTAGTGTCACAAATAAATCCTTAGATTCTAGTTTTAAATTTGTTCAATAGTTTCTAATGAGTCCATATTATTGAAACAGTTACAAAGAAAGTCCCACACAATAACAAATTTTAACAGTTCTTGCCTCTGAACAAGGCTAAGTGGTAAAGCCAGGCTCATCATTGATTTCTGTTAACTAGTGAGATTATCTAGCATGATTTAATTTTCAAATACATTTAAATATACATGTTTACATATATGCAAGAAATAAATATGTATTTTATGAAAAGTAGTTGTATTGTAATGACAGTAATGACAGAGTCCCTTTACTTTGACAAAACAGCACTGTATTATGATGCACAATATAAACCAGTATCAATCTGAGAACAGATTTTTTGAGTAAACCATGATTACAATGGAATCTTGTAATCTATTCTTGTAATTTTAAAAGACACTTATGTCTTGAGTTTTGTGTGCTTTGTTTAACCAGTGCAACATGATATTCTATTCTTCTAAACAAAATGAGCAAATGAGCTTGGGGAAAAAAGTAAACTATTAATACACTAACATTTTAACTTTGTCACACAGTGTAAAAATATAAATCACATAAGCTCTGTCTTAAGTGACATTTCCAAATATTAAGTCTGGTTTTTGTCCTATATGAACAGGGCTAGGAAGCTTTAAAACATATATTATATATATGGTAATAACATCAGAGAGATATGGTTTTAATAAATAGAATAATATTAAAACACAGTTAAATGTTAATAGGGGAAGAAGAAGAAGCGAATGGTCCCTTGGAAAAGGGTTTGTATTGCAAAAATGAGATAAAGTAGAAAAAATGGTGAACAGAGAAAGCCCACATATTCTTACCTACCAGATTGGCAGGTGGGCTGCTTTAGAACATTTTTATGACTCACCAATGTGTTTAGTACTACTGTCAAAGGCAGATGGATGAAAATGCCAAGCATATGTGAAGAAGGTCAACAGCAAAGATTCTAAGAGAAAGAATATGTAACATTCTTGCTAACATTTTTATAGCACTCTGTGATAAAACTACAGGAAGTTAGCTTCTTAAGATGGCTAGGAAGAAAATGTTAATATAATGCCATTTTTGTGTTTTGTGCCATAAAGTTGACCATACATTAGCTCTTCTACTTTTGCACTGTTTCAATTTTTTTTCCTTCTTCTCTGAATTAGTAGTTCTGAATAGAACTACAAGAAGAGATTTGTCTATAGATCTCCATGGTACAGGTGTCAAATAATACTATAAACATAGACTTCTGAAAATATGCAATAGAGAATTCTGGTGGAATTTTAATACTAGCTAAGTTACAGCATTTTTATGAAGAGATATCTTACTACAATATGGTCTTTTATTTTACCAAATTAATGTGTGTACATTTTTGTCAATTGTTTAGGTCCTATGAAAATAATTTGCTAATACACAGGCTTATCAATATATTTGTAGATCAAATCTTCACACTACATTTAGTGAAGAATTAGGCATAGTAGTAAGCTTTTTGTCTTCTTGTATTAGTATCTCAACATGAAGATTCTGGGCTCGGGTTGCCTCTCCTTCCTCTTTGTAGCATTTAAACATCAAAAATTATCCAGACATTTAAAGAACCGAGACCTCTTATTATACTTACATTTAGAGACACTTTTTTTTTTTTTTTTCTGACTCTAGCTCCAAATAGTCCTTTTCTAATAGATTCACAAAGAGGGCATTTCTGCTCTGGTCAAATCTGGTGCTAAAATACTTGAATCGCTGATGTTATGATTGGGCGAGATTAGGGTGTTAGAAAATCTGCTTAATAGCTGAAATATACTATCTTGTGTGCCTTCACCTGATCAATTGCTGATAAAACTATGGTTTTTACTTTTTTTTTATTTATAATTTGAATGGCTTTGCTCTTCCACACAGGAATTTTTTTGAGGTAATTATGAACTCCAATACCAGCAGGTGAATGTGCTCCTTAGCATGTACTGTAGTCCATTGTACACATAAAAGAGTCTGGCTAGAGAGTTCCAGTTCAGCTCCAGTACTTGGGTTTATCTGGCAGTAGCCAATGTGCAGGACAGGTATATGGGGCACACATCCTTCTGGGTTTTGGCTGATTCTGGTTATAGCATGTAGTTCCTCTGCATATACCGGGGAGACTACGAGTGTTCCCAAGTATATTGGTTTAGACATAGCTCTGGTATCACTCTGTTGCCAGGCTCTTAAAGAATTCATAGAATCATAGAATAGTTTGGGTTGGAAGGGACCAAATCTCCTGCAGTGAGCAGGAACATCTTCAACTAGGTCAGGTTGCTCAGAACCCCATACAACATAACCTTGAATGCTTCCAAAGATGAGGCATCTACTACCTCTCTGCGCGACTTGTGCCAGTGTTTCACCTCTCTCATTGTAAAAAAACTTCTTCTTGATATCTAGTCTAAATCTTCCCTCTTTTAGTTTAAAACCATTAGCATTACAACAGGCCCTGTTAAAAAGTTTGTCCCCATCTTTCTTATAAGCCCCCCCTAAGTACTGAAAGGCCACAAGAAGGTCTCTCCAGAGCCTTCTCTTCTCCAGCCTGAACAACCCCAACTCTCTCAGCCTTTCCTCCTAGGAGAGGCGTGGCTCTCTTCTGGACCTGCTCCAACACATCCATGTCTTTCCTATGCTGAGGGCTCCAGAGCTGGACACAGTACTCCAGGTGGGGTCTCACCAGAGTGGAGCAGAGGGGAAGAATTACCTTCTTGACCTGCTGGCCATGCTTCTCTTGATGCAGCCCAGGATATGGTTGGCTTTCTGGGACTCAAGCACACATTGCCAGCTCATGTCCAGGCACTTTTCATCCACCAGTACTCCCAAATCCTTCCCAGCAGGGCTACTCTCAATCCTTTCATCCCCCAGTCTGTACTGGTACCAGGGGTTGCCCTGACCCAGGTGCAGGACCTTGCACTTGGCCTTGTTGAACTTTATGAGGTTTACACAGGCCCCCTTCTTGAGCTTGTTCAGGTCTCTCTGGATGGCATCCTGTCCCTCAGGTGTGTCAACCACACCATTCGTCTTGGTGTTGTCCACAAACTTGCTGAGGGTGTACTCGATCCCACTATGTCATTGACGGAGATATTAAACAGTACTGATCCCAATACAGACCTCTGAGGGACACCACTTGTCACCAGTCTCCATCTGGATATTGAGCTGTTGACTGCTACTCTCTGGGTACAGTCAACCAACTAATTTCCCACCCACTGAACAGTCCACCCATCAAATCCATATTTCTCCAATTTAGAGAGAAGGATCATGTAGGGGACCACATCAAAGGCCAGACTTCTTATTCCAGTCATATGAATAGCCTTGACATAGGCTTGAGAAATACTTTAATGGCATGAGGTTTCTTTATGATCAGAAAGGGTTGCCTCTTAGTAGTTTGTTGTAGTTTATTAGGTAGTTTAGTTAGAATGAGACAAGGGGAAGTCTCGCACTGAACTGAGGGATGGCTTGTTTACATTCTAAAGTTGCATTAATTACTGTATTTGCAATTGAGGAGACAAATTCCATCAGCTGCAGACTGGCGTTTCCCTGTGACAAGGAACAACGAGGTCTGGGAGAGACAACATGCCACATTGCCTTAACACAGAATATTACAAGAATTGCTAAATTTGAACCAGGAGGAGAGGGAAATCTCAAGTGAGTTTTTCCCTGTAGCACCAGTTTACTAATTGTGGTGAAACTTCAACATCAGAATTATCAGAGTAAAATGGAGGAAGTTCAATAAGAGATCTTTGTACTACTCTCAACTTCTGCATTTGGTACTAGTCACTTGTTGGCAGGAATCTTCCCTAATAATGTGCCAAGAAGCAGAAGTATTTGTCTGCAGTAAGAACGACATATTTTTCCAGAATAGATTTAAAGTGTCTATCATGTGTCTTCACTTGGGTAAGGATTTTATGTAAGACTTGAAGGCTGTAGATGACTGAAAAAGAGCATTGTTTAAGGATGAAATTGCTATAAACTTCAGGATTTGCTAGGAGAGAGTATTCACAAAGACTACTATCTACCTTTTGTTTTCCATTATAGATGCATGACAGGTATGTATAAATCATTCTCATGGCCATTATCATCTTAGTCCAGACCCTAGAAATATTTGGTATCTAACTATTATCGGAATTGGGGACTAAGATCTAAAACTTGACTGGGGATTTGAACATAACTGCAATCTATTATACAATAGCTAGTACTGTTTTGTCTGTTCGTGCTATCAATAATGTACAGAACAATTCTAGTCACAGCTTTAAGAAACAGGCTTAAACAGCATATACTACAATATCTTGTATACAGACTAAAGTTTCAGTACTAATCACTGGGTGAAACATAAAATCATTGGATAATCCAGCTTCTAAATGGCTGAATGATGCATTCTAATCCAAACCATCTGGCATTCATGAGCCTTTATGCTGATGATGCAATTTTCCGTATGATTTCAGAGTAGAAGAAGGTGATGAACGTTCCCTAATAATTTTTAGTCTGATAATATAGTTTTATTATTCATTACAGTGCTTCATAATAAATTTATGCAGTGCCCCAAAGGAGTCATTGGCAGTTCAAGCAAAGTAGTACGTCTCACCGAACCTTCATAAGTTACCTTATAAAATGAAGTTCCTTGGGGCACCAATTTATAGAAGTGGTTCCTAACGCTAAAAACACTGTAAAGCAGAACATTTTCTGTAACATGATGAAATAAATTTCTTTTGTTAGTCCAGAATAGTTCTCTTGATAAAGTATGTGTTGTCAAAGACCATCTACTCTGAATAAAAACATTCCTATAAAATTATTATTTTGAAGCTTTATTACTTCAGGCTCTGAACTCATTAACTTTCACATCTAGATAGAGGAGTTTAGGTGGGAGATCACTAAACCAGCATGTTCAAGCTCGTCAAACAGGTCATTCAGTGGATAACATTATTTATTTTAAACCAGTAACAGACTTTATTTGAGGAAATACACCTACTTCTCGTTTGTATTTCTCAACTTTTCTTTAAATACAATTATAAATATTTCATTCATGCTTGTGCACTTTTTTTTATAGCTTGACAGTGTCCCCAGATAACAAGCTTTTGACCGCTTACTAACACGCTCACTCTGAATGTCCTTCTCTTTCCCACTGGTTGTCTAGGATTAATTCTCAGAAAGGTGGTAACACTTTAAATAACTTCAGTTTCACACTAGGGTGTCTGGAAGGCAGCTCAGACAGAAAACTACACCAAAAGGTGGACTAAAAAGCTGACCTTTATTGCCTTTTATCTGCTAGTTGTTGGAGTTTCTGTGAGGCTCTTGATGCGTGCTGCATGTCAAAAGGAGTTCATGCTCACTGAGATGGGCTGTCACCCCTTTGACATTCTCTAAGGTTTTTCACCAATGTTTAGAAAGTTCATTGGGGTTATGTGATTTAAAAATACTTGAATAATCCAAGAGATGAGCAAAAATCTAATAACAGCGTGACCATGAAACTATGTCCCAAAACTCTGTTAAGATAGGAATTAATAACTGAGCCCTTCTGATGGGTAAGCCCTTTTAAGCCCAGTAGGATTTAAGATATATGAAGAGTAATCTTTAGACTTGAGAAAATTTAGAATATACCAAAGATAAAGACTTTCTGGTGAATCTTACAGAAGCCAAAATTCCCTGAAAAACAGATGTATATTATATATATGAAACACGAAGATGTCAGGTGACAAAGAGGAAAGAAAGAATATGGGCTCTAGACTGAGGATCAGTAAGGAAATATTCAAGAATATTCCAGAGTAAGGAAATACTTAAGAAAAATCATTACTCTGCAAGAAAACACATTTGATTAATTTTAATGTATCTATGAATTCTGTAAGACTGTGATTTTGACTACAGAAGAACTTGTAAATCTTTCTAGAAATCAAGTGATTTTATAAGCAGACATTGTTTCCTGAGGTGAAGCACTGTGTTAACAAGGTAATACAAATTCTTGACCCAGCCTTGCTCACACCTGTCGAATGAACAAACTGAGTTTGCATATGTTTGGTTTCTTCTGTACATAAACATATTTGACTATTTTCCACCCTTTCATGATTTTTTCAAGTACAAATATGACTAAAATTTAAGGTTAGAGGAAACACATTGATGATAATGTCAGGCTTTCGCTTAAGATACTTACATATACGTATGTAAATAGCATGCATTCATTGCGTATATCGTTGCATACATCTGAGAAAACTCTCTGATTCAGTATTAATTAGAAAACCCATATGTTTTTAATGTTTTATGATTTTAAGAAAGAATGGTTGCTATAGATTTAAAAAGAAAGAAAAAGAATTTGGAATACATGCTACGTTAAGGTAGTTGGCGATAGAATTAACAAAGGGTAAGGAGTAAGATGCCTAGAGAGAGGTGAGCACCTTGTAAGACTAATAGAATAACTAAAGAGTCATGCAGTAATGTCCCAAAAGACCTATGTGATTAAAGTAGTGCTTCAGGCAAAATTTAAAATCTAAATCTATATTTTAAAAATCTACAGTTCCACTAGAAGTTCCTGTATCTCATAAGTTTCTAGTTTCCTTTGTTTCAATCAACAGTAAGTGTCACAAGAGAGCTCCTTTTGGACATATGTGAAAATACTTTGGTTCTGGTGAGACTGAAGAATGTGACACGCACATCATGCCTACACATTCAAAATTTAAATGTGCCTGTAATTATTTTGACTGAATAGATGCAGTGTAGTAGACTTTCAATAGCCTACATATTCCTAAAAACTGTGCTCCACAGAAAGTGGAAAGGTGGCCACCTATTTCTTTTCAGTCATGCAGACACTGCCATGAAATAATTTATTTTCAGAGCCTGTCTGCTCCTAGTTCTCACCATTAAGTATCAATCCACATATTTAATAGCTGCCTGTGTTCAAGTGGGTTTGCGTGTAAAACTTAATTCTGTATACAGAGGATGAGAAAATATCCAATCAGGCCTCCAGAATTGGATCCTTCACAGAAAGAATGTTAAAACAGCTGAGGAGAGAGAAAAAGACATTTGAAATCTCTCCAAGAGTCAGATGCTTAATTTCTGGTCACATTTCAGGGGCTGGAACTTCTTCCTGGATTTAGTCCTTAAGTCATATTGGGTATACATAACTGCTCTTCACTTTCCCCTGCTTCAGGACTTACTGAAGGAAAGAATGGAGCCTTGTTCTCCTACATACTAGAGAAGGATTTTAACTATTGAAAAGAGAACAAAAAGGTGGGAACAAGTAAGTAAGATAACTTTTGGCCTTTGGGTGCTAGGAGGAGCAGAAACTTCTACTTTTCTTTGAGTTAGAGCAAATGGCTGTTTTTCTGAGCATGGGATCTCAAGTGGAGCGCCTCTGAGTGATTTACACATGTGTGGAGGTTTGAAGGAAAATTTCTGTCATCCATCCTTGCCCAGTTGCTAGCTTTGGATGGCACCTCAACAATAATGTTGGCTGTTGGCAGAACCCAACAACTATCCTGCTGGTCCTGGATGTCATTCTGAAGTATGATGGATGTATCCCCATAAGCTTTATAACAGGACTCTAAGCTGTAATATTGGGTTCTGGATTCTAGCCTGGGGAAAACAAAACTGCAAAACTCCCTCTAACATTAATGGGAACCAAATTTGTAGGTAGAGTTGAAAATGTCACCTAATATTTGCAGTCAACAAAGTGAAGCTTGTGATGCAAGCTTGTGATGCTTGAAGCTTGTGTTTGTTCCACTCTACACTGCACTGGTGCCACTCCACCATATATATATTATATATAATACAATATCATCTGGTTTAACTATATATAATGGAATGGTGAACCACTACTACTCTGGAAAGTTTCTTCCTCTTCGGAAATGCATGGCTTAACTAAAAGGCTGGGGGAGGGTGCGCAGGTTTTTTAAAGTAGCAAACCTGTACAGAATCTTAGGTTTGATCTGGACGCAAAAAAATACTGGTGAAACAATGTAAACATTTAGAGGCACAGGACCATTAAATTACCTTTCTGGATAGGAACAGATTTTCTTTAAGAAAACTTAACATTCTGATGGGTTTTGGTGGTCAAAAGAGGGAGCTCTTGAACTATAGCACAGTGTTTCTAATAGTCAGACTCTGAAGAGTACACTTTTAGTTCTTGCATTATTAAAATTAAATCCTCAAATGCTTAAAATATTTTAAAGTAGCCCACTCAGTCAAAACAGTGTATCCAAGGTGTTACTGGTGCCTTTTAAATACATATAAACAAGTAAGAAAAAGGGGCAAGAACAGCAAAACCTGAAACCAAAAATTAAAGCAGAAATAGCTTGTATCTCCTATTAAATAAAAATCACATACACATATACACTCTGAGAGAATGTATTCACGCATTTAATTAAAAGCTTCTCTAAGACATTGCTGAGAAAGGTTATTGTTTGTACATAATAATAATAATTAAAACCCCAAAACATATCACAGAGTGTCTGTATGTTATTTATGTAAAATCAACCAATCAATCAATCAATAAATACATAAATAAATATTGGTCACCTATTTAGATCCAGACAAAAATTATCAACATAAATACATCCATAACACTACATCCATAACACAAACTGGGTCTGATATTCTAGTGTCATTTCTCAGGAGGATTTTTCAAAGCCATAGATATGACTTAAGCTAATGCTACTGACATATGTCGGTCACTCAAGATAGGATTTATTTTAGCTGCCCCAGCCATCTAGGAGTTAGGTGTCTAGTTGCTGGAGCCCTCCTTATTGGCAGCAATAGATTGGTGCTATTAACAAAGGAATGATTTACCCATCCTGACACAGGTCTCCAAGATATGAGGTATCCTTTTTGTGAACTTAATTCTTTTAATTCATTAAACAGCTAACTCTAAATACTTCAGTTTTAGGCTGGTAAATCTGTCTGAATACAATGCTTTTTTGTCACTGATTAGACAAGAACTCATCCTTAGGTTATCCTGACCATCTACACAGGGCTGTAGCTTGTCATAAGACCTATGACAGACCCATGTTCTTCTGGCAGAAGGAGAAAAGCCTCAGGTCTAGGGCATATTAAACAACATCAGTTGTGTCTGTTACTGAATTGTACACCTGAATTTGTTTATCTGAATCAGGAACAAAATGTCAACATAAAGAAATGGTGAGCTTTAAAATGGCAGTCTGCATTTATCAACATTTTAATTCCAGAAAAACCTCTTTCACAAAACATTTTTCACCCTTATTTATCAGTCCACTTACTGCAGAAATCACCAGATGAAATTATTCAAAGAAATAAAGTAATTTAGTACAGCAGCAATGAAGGCTAGTCCTACAAAAGGCTGCACCAGCAATATAGTCCACAGCGGGTCAAGGGAATGATTATTCGCCTCTGTTCGGCAACTGTGAGATCCCATGTGGATTGTTGGGTTCAGCTTTTGGTCCCATAGTACCAGAAAGATGTTGGCACACTGGCGCAAGTTCAGAAGAGGGTCACCAAAATAATTAGGAGGTGACACACACAACATACAAGAAGATATTCAAAGCTTAACTGGGCAGGATTCTGGGCCATCTGATCTACTTCTGAAGTTTGCCCTTGCTTTGAGCAAGGAATTGGAGCATGGGACCTCCAGAGGTGCCTTCTAATCTAAATTATTTTACATTTTTATGATTTTAAATAGACCTTGAGGGTTGATTCTGAACCTGTCAGGATACTCATAGTGCATCTAAATATCTGCATGGTTTCTCTGATTTTTGCTAGCAGAAACAGGGGAAATTAGGTTTGGAAGAATATCTGTCCTGTATTTCTAAGTACTTTCAGTTGAGAACATGCCAGATGGAGATGTTTTCTTATTTGTAAGCTCATGAGTACGGCAGGGATGGAGAGAGTTTACTGTAACAGCTAGCTGATTTCCCAGGCAGTTCAAGTCACCATGCTGTACTTCTGCAGGATCTATTTATACTATAGCTCTTCTTGTGCCAGTGGCAAAATCAGGACCAGACACACTAGCCTCTTTTCAAACATGTCAATAGAAGATCTAATTTATTTGTAGATGTGAACTTGACATATCTTTTCTTGAAACAGAATTAATATAAAGGCAATTTCCCAAAGGAAGAAAAATACTATCAGGTTTTATATCAAACGAGTTTTTTAAGTTCAACAAAAAATGCACTTGAGCAGGAAAATGAGAAGTCAAGTAGGTCCATAATGTACAGTCAGTCTCCTGAACTATCATGTCATCTATGTCACATATTATGGCTTAAAATATAGCAATATATATATAACTTTAATAAAGGATGATAAATAAATAAACTTCAAAAGGAAATCCTTTAATGCAGTAAAGAAAGATATGAGAAGAAATAACCCGTATAATGAAAAAATTGGAATAAAACTATATGGAAAAATTAGAAAATATACCTTAAGTTACCAGAACGAAAATCCTCACTGGGTTTGCTATCTTAGTGACTTTTTAAAAAAGAAGTAATTTTTCTTAAATATAAACACATCTAACTAATCTGTGTTCTACTAGCTTTCATAAGAATCAAAAAAACCCTGAAAGATTTTGTTCCTGGAGCTATCAAACTTTGCACCATATGGCCCTCTGCCATTCATATGTGCTAAAATGACATTTATTTCATTCATTATGATATGTCATCACTGGCTTCATTACAGGCACAGCTTACTGGTAAACATATTTTTAGCAATTAAAGCAATCTAGGAAAAGCAAGGAGGCAAGTTAGCAAATGTGATCAGCAATGTCTCCAGTGACCATGAAGCACAGTGTGAGAACCGCTATACTAAACTGCATTAACATTTTTTCTGACCTTTTTGTTTATACTGTAATGCTCTTTTATCTAGCATCCTCTTGATGTTAGAAGGATTAATTACTTCTTGCATTTATCAAGTAAAATTTCTCTATCTTGCACAGGTCTACCAGTCCCTTATAAAGTTCAAGAATGTTTTTTAATATACTCTATTTTGGTGTCAAGGTCAAATTGCTATGATTTTATTCTTCAGTAGCTACATTCTGGCATAAATATTTTAAAAATATCAAAAAATGAAACAAAAATTATTCCTGTTATACATCTACAGTACCTAGGGAAATTATTTTAAAAAGGACTGTGTCATTCCCTTATCTATATTCTTTCTGACTTTTTTACCACAAAAAAGCTTTACCAAAAGCAGTTCATTTTTATATATACTCATCCAAAACAAATTCTCTCTCTCTCATATATAATCTTCATTATGTGCCATAGATGTGGAATGTAACAGAAGAACTAGAAAAATATTATGCTAAAGTGACTTCCTATATGACACTACCAATATGTAATAAGGGATGAAAACACTGATAAGTTGTTGTGAACAATCATAAAAGAAGTAGAGCACTTAAAAAAACTCTTCGGGTTTTATAATTGGCTATTTGTGTACAGCAGTAGAGATGATTGATAAAACTCACTCACCAGGTTGGATAAAATAAGCTCTGTAAAACTGAGGTGGACATCTGGCAAACCACAATTACATGTACATATAACAGACAAGTTCTAATTGAATTAAAGTTTCACATTTATTTTTTTATTCGTTTAGTATGCTTAAGTAAGCAAAAGACTTAAGAAGCTTATTCATAATGTTTTTTTTTTTTGATTCACAGAACAATGGAATCTACAACTCACTTAGATTAACTTAGAATAAATATCAACTAGAAATCACAATGAGTTTCTGCAAAAAACAAATCAAATGGATTGGATTTTCAGATCTTCTGTTTGTCTGTATTCATGTTTTATGTGTCCTAGTAGAACACACGGTTGACTGGAAAACTTTTTCTTAAAACTTGACTGGGCTAAAGATTTCCTGTAATCCAATTATTTCTAAATCAGGATTTATCCATAGAAGAACATGATGAATTCTTCCTTAGCAATATTAAATGTTCAAATTCATTTTCTAATTTTAAAATTGTATTAAAAGTTAAAATGATACAGTAAATAACTATGTACTGTATTAATCAATTTTAAAAAATCCACGGACTATTAGACACTCATCACAGAAAATTTTCTTAAAATAAAAATTAACACAGATAGCATAAAGTTTTTAATGATTTTGAACTGGTAAGGTATTTATATCTAGAGGGGGAGAGGAGAACTATATCCAGAAATTATATGTAAATAAACAAAAGAAGACAACACTGAGCTTTAAACTGCTTTACACATTCCAAATATAGCCTAAAAGAAAGAGAGTTATTAGTGTTTCAACATTTTGACACGTAAGCCTTTCATAATCAAGAAAGCTCTATAATAAACTCCATTCATATCAATTTCCAAAGAAAATGAGTATAATCACTCATTTTCAGATAAGGTTGTGTTCTCAGTCACTTCCGTATTTCTTTCTACTCAACAAGGATGTTTCCTTTTTTGTGTGTAATTGAAATGACAAAGAACCCTTAACCTCATCATAGTCACAGAATAAGAACTCTTGTCATGTCTAGTTAATCACAGTTTCATAGCAAGCATAATAAAAAAAAAATAGACTAAAAGATCTAAAGGAAAATTATCTTACTTTTTGAATAAGTCTTTGAACTATTCTCAAGAACCCTGTTCATTGCTCATGGGTGGGATCCTCCTGGCAGATTTGCCCCATCCCTTATGAACTGAGGAATTTCTCCACGGCATCCATGCTGTTCTAGCAGTTGGATTATATGTCTATGCAACAGGAGATGTTCCAAAGAAAAGAAAAATGTGGTTTTTATATCAGAATCTGGGCATTTTTATACCAAACAGCAGTTACTGAAGGATTTTTCTCCCAGTAAAAATAGGATTTAGTATAGTCACCAGTGAGGTTACAGAGCAACCTCTGATTTTTCATCCTTTGCTTATTCAAAACTAAGTTATTAGCACACACTTATCTTTGTGTCACAGAGGTCATTATATTTTAAAGTAGGGGAAAAAAAATGCATCAAACCTAAGTGTAATAATTACTGTATACAGTACTCCAATGCATTCCAAAACATCCCAATATTTTGGGATGTTTCTTTGTGTGATTATCTCATAACAGTATACTTTTGTCAGTGTGACGGAAGTGCTGTGAGCTTTTACTCTAGATTTTCTAATTTCTATAAATTACAAATAATTTTAAAAAAATAATTTCTATTTACAAGTTCTGTCATACAACAGATATTTCAGCGTCAGAACATCTGAAGATATTCAAAAGTTAGGGATTGCAGCATGCAAGAAAAAGAAACTGTATAATTAACTGCTGTGAATTTAATATTTTCCTATCTTAAATACCTTGAAGAGCAGTGCAAAAGGAAGTTAGGCATGTATGCATTAAAATGTAGTGTAAGACTTCTAATGCTGCGGGCTCCAGAGCTGGATGCAGCACTCCAGGTTGGATGTCACAAGAGTGGAGCAGAGGGGCAGAATCACCTCCCTCAATCCGCTGGCCACGCTTCTTTTGATGCAGCCCAGGATGCGGTTGGCTTTCTGGGCTGCAAGCGCACATTGTTGGCTCATGTTGAAAACGTAGCTTGACATGGTAATGAATAAAGTATTAAAATGAGAAATTTGTTATTTTTTCCAATGAAATAAAAACCCCCGAAAAACTACTAATATCAGAACAAAATAGTTCAGAAATACTGTTACAAAAGCATCAGGTAAACATAAAATATTTTTATTAAAAAAGTAAATTTTAAATTTTCTAATGAAGAAATAAAGAATGTAAACGGCAATGAAAAATGTGCCTGAATGTTACTTTGAATGTTTATATGGTTTTTGGTAATAGAGTTGTCTTTTTAGGCTAATGTTACACAACCACTGTTATACTAGCTTCAAAGTTATTCCTCTTGACACTGGCTGTTGTGAATAAGGGAAGATCGGGTTGCAGATACTTCATATGTCAAGCAATCATCCTTTGGTATGCATGATTTCAGAATTATTCATAAGTACACAAAAATATTTGAAAGTAAATCTTCTAAAATTTAAGCTGGGCTTTATTGAAGTCCTATTCTTAGGTGAGATGATTAAAACTATATGTGCTAATTATCTGGTCCATTATTCTTCAGCAATCGTAGGAGGAATAAATAAAATATTCATAACTTATACAAGGTAAAATGGTCTTGAAAAGTAGGAGACCAGAAAGTAATAACAACATAATAAAGCCCCTTTCTTCAGCTAGTAGAGTATTCCCTAGGGTAATTCTTGGAAGGAAATTTGAATAATGATAAAACCAGTCTTGCAGCAAGATTTTCAGTTTAATGGTTGGTATTAGTCATTTAGATGTTTTACTTAATCCTGCAAAGAGTTTATTTCTTGAGCTACCCTGGCAATCAAACTTGTGTTTTTCTTTGGGGGCAGGGGAAGTGCTAAAAATTTGCCAGAACTAAGAACTGCTTTATACAGTAAGTTTATACATAGTTATAAGACTGACTGAACTGAAATTTTGAGCAGTTTTAGGTCTTTTCTGCTAGGGACATCCAAATACTTTAAGATAGCATAGAACCATAAAAGCAGTTTTACTCCTTTGATGTGACATTATTTGCCTTTCATTAAACATCCATTCTATTTTTTGGAAAGGCATTTTAGTAACCAAAGTCAGGAATCGTGGTAATAACATGGTAATAATTAATTTTTTTAAGTGCATAAGAATAGAGCCCCTCTAACTTTGTGTTTTGGATTGTAACATCAGGTATCAGCAAGTATTTATAGACTAAGCAGGTGAAGGGGACAGAGAAGTGAGACCAGGAGCAAGACTGAAAAGGCTAGGGCAGAGTCCAGGGAGTAGACAAGTAGAAGAAAACAGGACTGGAGCAGGGAAGGGACAAAAGGTAGACAAACAGCCTATAGTATGAGGGAAGTGGATGAGCATTACTAAACTCATGGGAAGGTAGAGAAAAGGATACTTTAGTAATGAATCATAGAATGGTTTGGGTTGGATGGGACCTTAAAGATCATCTAGTTCCAACTCCCCTGCCATGGACAGGGACACCTCCCACTAGACCAGGTTCCTCAAAGCCCCATCCAACTTGGCCTTGAACACTTCCAGGGCTAGGGCCTCCACAGCTTCCTTGGGCAACGAACTAGAAATAAATTAAGAAAATTTCGGGGGAATTCTGATGGTCAAAGAGAAAAACTTGTATTATGACAAGTGTGAGTAAAATTATAAAGAAAATTAGAAAAGTCCTTGTTGGGTTTGCTTTCTTGGTGTCTTGTTAAAAAAAACCCAAACATACAGGTATTTGACAAGGTTTGGACTTAAACATTGAGCATGTGAATGTGGTAGGATGGAAGGGGAAGGGAAAGGCAGCTTCCTGGCCTTTAAATCTCTTCCCTACATTTGACTCTGGTGGACAGATTCCTATGATATTGAGCAGGTGAAGAGGGCATAGCCATGCTCACTCTGAGCAAAAAAACCAGTACTTCAGGTCTTCCATAGCAATTTTTGGTACACATGCGGAACCCACCTTAGGCAGAGCCTCCTTTGGAGTATTTAAACCCAATCTTGATCTCAACAAAGTTGAGATCCACAGTATGGAACCTGCTTTAGATTTTGCCTTGGTCAGTCAGACCACTTCAGTCTTTTCTCAAGTCCACTGCCTGCACAGTTTTTGTTTTTCACAGAGATAGAGAGTATTTATTATCTGGTCAGTTGTTTTTCTAATGTATACATTCCTTTTCATATAACCAGGTTAGGACGGTATAATGGCCTTTGAATGTAAACTAAGTGAGTTTTGGATCACCAGTGGCATTAGTCAAAGGAGCTTGCTTTGTACCTCTGCATATTTTTTCTTATATAATGAATTTAATTATACTGAAATAAGTTAAACTGATATTTTGATGGGACTCCTTTCAAACCAGACAGTCATAACCTTGCAAAAGAGTTGAAGTTTAAATAGAAACACAGAATCATAGAACAGTTTAGGTTGGAAGGGACCTTAAAGATCATCTAGTTCCAATCCCCTTGCCAGGGGCAAGGACACCTCCCACTAGACCTAGTTGCTCAAAGCCTCATCCTTAAACACTTCCAGGGATGGGGCCTCCACAACTTCCCTGGGCAACCTGTTCCAGTGCCTAACCACCCTCAGAGTGAAAAATTTCTTCCTGAGATCTAATCTAAATTTACCCTCTTCCAGTTTGAAGCCATTACCCCTCGTCCTATCAGTACATGCCTTTGTAAAAAGTCCCTCTCCAGCTTTCTTGTAGGCCCCTTTCAGATATTGGAAGGCTGCTATAAAGTGTCCCCAGAGCCTTCTCTTCTCCAGGCTGAACAACCCCAACTCTCTCAGCCTGTCTTCATAGGAGTCTTCATAGGAGAGGTGCTCTAACCCTTAGACCATCTTCATGGCCCTCCTCTGGACGAACTCCAAGAGGTCCATGTCCTTCTTACGCTGGGGGCTTCAGAGATGGGCACAGTACTCCAGATGGGGTCTCACCAGAACGGAGTAGAGAGGCAGAATCACCTCCCTCTACCTGCTGGCAATATTTCTTCCGATGCAGCCCAGGACATGGTTGGCCTTCTGGGCTGCGAGCGCACATTGCTGGCTCATGTTGAGCTTCTCATCCACCAACACCCCCAAGTCCCTCTCCTCAGGGTGGCTTTTGATCCATTCTCTGCCCAGCCTGTATTTGTGCATGGGATATTTTGTTCTTAATTCAGTTATGTGTACTGCCCCTATTTCAAGTTGGTTTTATTAGATTAGAAGTTCACAAAAATAACATATTTTCAGGGCATCTTTTCATAACTGTTTTTACATGTTACTGAGCAGAGATTTATGGGTGGAAACATTGAAATTCAGTAACAAGTACTAATTACTTTCATTTAAGAGGTAATTGTTCTTTTCAGCATTTTCCTGAGTAGTACTAAGTCTCCTGCTTATCTGTATACTATGATACTGCTTCAAGCTGTTCTCCATTTGTCATGTGCATTAAGCAAGATTGAGTCTTGTCTAGGAATTGGTGCAAGCACTGTGCACAAAATCTAGAGTACAACAGGAAATTATATCAACGCTTGTGAGTCAAGTAAACTGATCTCTTCACCAAAAGGGAAGTAATGCCTTCCTTGGAACACTGTAGGAAATTTCAATTGCATAAATATAATTTTTCAGGTGATATTCAAGGTAGTACTGAATCTTTAGAGACACTGCAACATTTTTTACTGTAATAATATGCATGTTCTGGCTAGACTGAGAGTATCCTTGCACCACCTGTACCACAGTTACATAAACTGTTTAGTAGGTAGAGGGTATACTTAGAAATAAAAAATCCTTTTTATCCTTTGCCATTTCTTCCATGGGTTTTTTTTTTTGTGTTCACAAGAATATTTTAATCATGAGCTAGTCTGAAACATTTCAAGGAACTCTAAGAAAGGGGCAGTATAATCCCACACCTTAACACTTCACCCCCGCCAAAATATGAACCCATTTCTCTTTTATTCCACCTGCCTGCCTTCTCAACCTCGAAAAAAGTACAATTTTTTTATACTAAAGTTCACTGCAATTGTTGCTTTGAGGGAATAGAATGGTTTGGAAAAAGAAATAATTGTTCAAGTGAAAGAAAATCAAGTTGTTTGGATCCCAATTTTATTTAAGTGTCAGCTAAACCTCTAACTGCTCAGTTTTAATGATGTTTAGTTAAGTATGTCAGAAGCAGGAATTCAGTCATTTGGGGAATGCTATAGATAGAAATTTAGGCATAGAATTTCTATTGGGCTACACATCAGTCAATAGCTAAGTGCAACTTTAGAAAATCAACTTGTTGGACTTGGGTATGTTGTAGACCATATGAGAGATAACCAAGGATCCTTCTATGAATCTGCTCCTCAATTAGCATGTCTTGAGCCAGATGAGTAAAATAGATCTACTTAATCATGTAAGGTTTGAAACATTCCCACTGAGTAGGTAGCACCTACAGTAAGTTAACACACAATTTTTTAATTAAAAAATTATTCAACTTAAAGTATTTTCCAAAGTCTATCACATCTCTTCAAAGCACAGCCTTTGAAAGGGTGTTTCCAGTGACAGATATAAATTTACGTACACTGGGGTTTACACAAGGTTTTCATAATTTGTCAGCAATAATGTCAAAACATTTACTCTTTAAATTTATGTAGTTTTGCATAAACACTGTTTTGTAATAATTTGGAATCTGTGCATTTAAATACAGTTGTCTGGCCATGCATTTTCTTAATCATCACTGGTATTTCAATATTGCATTTGCATTTTTGTTTAAATTATAGCATTATGCTTGTTAAAATACTTTGATATAAAATCACACTAAATATAGACCAGGACCACAAAAGTAAATGAAAAGTAAGCACAAGACAGAGTTAAACAGGAAGATTTGAATGCATTAACTCGTAAGTACAAAGAAGTGTTGGGCTTCCATCTACCTCCCAATAAATACTTAATTAAATCATTGCAAGGCTAAGTGTTTCTTGTCATATGATAATTAATCATTCTAAATCCTAGAACTCACCTTGGGGACAGTTTGGGGACAAGCAAGAAGATATCGAGAAGACAGGGCAGAGACAGCCAATGTATGCAAATAGCTAAACTTCAAATGTAGTGGACAGCAAAAGGCAAAGAACCTTCTTGATAATGTGCATTCACATGTGACTTAGCAGGCAGCAAGCCAAAGCAATAACATTGTCTTTATGACAACCTCAAAAAATTTAAAATCCCCTGGCAAGTGGGGAAAAGGTCTGTTTGTTGGGTTTTTTGGTTTTGGTTTGGTTTTTCTTTTTTTTAATCACGACATAAGGAATGGCGTAGGTGATATGTTCTAGGGCTTGTTACAGGTATGTCTCACTGTTGGTACTCTATGCTGTCTATATTTAATCATGTTAGCAATTTTTCTCTCACTGGGAAGTGAGTTCAGACATAAACCTAGCCTTCCAGTATCTAGTTCAAATAACCTAATTTGAGGATATTCGACATGGTATATAACTCTGTATATAGTTTTATGTGTGTGTGTGTGTATTTATATATAACTATAGTTTTACGTATGTATCTATGTATATATGCATATAGTTATATACTTATGTGTATATAAATTATATAACTTCTCATTTTTCTATATGAAATGGAGTTTGGAACTCCCTTGAACACCAATAACACTGATCTGAAACGACTCACACCAGTAATACCATAAATTTTGTTAAAATTAGTAACATCATAAATATCTTTTGTTTAAGTGATTACAGAACTGAACTGACACAAAATGTGAGCTAAGTAACACAATGACCTTGAAGTCATTGATTTGGCGCTGTAACAAAAATCCCAAACCAAACCAAAAAAACCCCCAACCAACTGCAAAACCCCACAAAAACAATCTAAAGAGAGTTTCTGAAGTCTCATCTGATAGCTGAAAAAGTATTCTTACATATTTGGTGCAAAAAAAGCTGAATTTGCAGTATCTAGTTAACTGAAAGTTGTCTGTGTAAAAAGTTGGAACATCTTTGGAGTAGTAATTAAATGGTTTCCCTGCCAAGGGCTACTGGAAAAATGGTAATCAGAACAAAATGTTTAAAGTAGAAAGATGTGTTTTAACCTTTATTAAGCAAAAGGAAAATGTTTTATTTCTCTGTAATGTCAAGGAGTAGATATTTACTGAGTCAGCCAATTAATTAACTATGTTTACCAAGAGATCATGTATGCAGCTGAAGAAATGACCAGCTGTAATTGGTCCCTACGTCAGGGGAGCCAGGGACGATTCTTGTTAGACGGGAATGACACAAATCTGGATTCTGACCAGCTGGAGCAGACTTTCCTCTTCCAATATGCCCGTATTTCCCTGCTGAGAAGCCTTCTGCCAGAACAGGCCCCTGTCAAAGTTCTCATTGTGGCTTGTCCATCACCATCATGAATCAGCATTTTATTCTGTAACAGGTTTGTAATGAGAATAGGTTATTTAGCTGCTTCCATCTTTAATGAAGAATGATACGCATTATCATTTAAAATCAAACTGGATTCTGATTAGTTTGTTTAGGGAGCTTCAAAACAAAAATCTGTGTTTCTTATAACACTTTCTCTCTTGCATATGTTATATACCTCCCTTAAAGACAAACTTCAAGCCAGATTCTGAAAGGGACAGACTGTGTATTTGTTATACATAAAATCTGTTTATGTCAACAGAAAAGTGTTATTAAAATATCAAGAGAGAAAAACCACATAATAGCCAGTAAAAACATAAATTGAATGTTATTTTTCACCAAAAAAATGCAATTTGTAACTACTTAAATGTGTGCACCTTTCAAATTACCATTTCCTATTTAGAAATTTGTTTGCTACAAGTTATTCCTATTTCCAGGTGTCCTTATATCTGTGGCTAGATTAATGTAATTAATTTATCATCAGTTTCTCTTATGATCGTGCTACACGAAATGAAAGCTGTAACACAATCTCTTACTGTCTTCCACTTTAATGAGAAAATTATGTAAAATCTTAAACTTCCACACAGAGAGCTAATGAGCATTCAGACATCCTTTATTAGGCACCAGGAAGCTCTAATTAAATTTAGTGATTTTTTTTCTGTTTTTTACAGAACTTAATTTCTCCTCCCAGATTAGAAATAATTCTGTTGTTGTTACCTTCCTTCCTTTAAAATTGTTTATATGTGATTGATATTGCAGTTTTCAATGCTGTACATGATATTTTGACTTCTATTTTCTTTGATTTATTCTCTCCGTCAGTATGTGCCTGTTCCTTTAAACACTAAGGGTTTTGTTTTCTCCAGAATGTTTATTTTCTTTAATTCTGTAGATGGTTGAAATAAACTGCCTGATCAAGAGGTCCTGTCTCTGTGATATTTATGGTAATGGATAAAGGGAAAGAGTTTAATGGGATATTTTCCTCTTGTCATGCCTCTCCACTGATAGGACACAGCATCCAATTACATTATGTACCGTATGTCACCTGAAAGCTCCAGATCTTAATAGTCCCTCAAACGCACTCCTAAAGTCACAGGGGAATCGTGGGTGATGTGGCTGCAAGAACTGTGATATTTAACATTTATTTACTAAGAAGGGTGGGTAGAGAATGGAGAATGATTTCTGGTTTAACATCTCCATTCTAACATACTCACAGTCTCTCACACATACATGCTCCCCACCACCTCCAATTTCCTCCCCAGCCCGCCCCAGTCCCAGTTGGACCTACGCCAAGTATCTAGGGGAACCAGACTTGCACTCTGACCACTGAGTGTGACTGAGCGCTAGTCCTGATGCATAGCTTTTCCACCTTGGGCTTCATCTTTAGGGTGGAGTTGAAAGTGCAAGTACGGAGTTTCCACCACAAGGGGTGATTGTCTTCTCTATTTATTGCTTTCTGAATTAGACTGTTGATGCAAGTCTTAGAAGTTACCGAGTCTCAGGCCACCTTCTTTATCTAAGGCCAATTAATGGTTGTGACTGGGACTCTCTGGTCTCTGTCTCCAAATCTGCAACAAGGCTGTGAAGATGATGACAGTTACATAGCAAAGTTCACGTGTGTTTCTCTGTTTGCAGGCAGATGCTGGATTAATCTAGTCAGTTCAAGCTGGGCAGTTGTAGTCCAGGCCTCACTTGCCTCAGTGGTGCTTTCAGATACGCATCACCCCATGGTACCCAAGTATCGCACTCTTTTCTTATTCGGCCTTACACTTATTTCTAAATTTCCCAGCCTGCCTCCATTTTAACCTACTGGCTTCTACTAGACAAAGGAAAAAATTGTATATACATCATCTAGAGCCTAAGTCTGTTCCTGTTCTAAAAAACCTCTCATCTTTAGGTTTGGAGAACCCCCCCCTAGAGACCTATCTTCCATTATACTGTGATTTTTCCAGTCCTCAATATGGTTAGATTTATTTTATTTTGATTTTGACTGGCTTTGCAACCTCTTCTGATTTTCATTTGCAAATATTTGTGAAAGAGAATGTTTATTCACTGGAGTGTTGAAACAAATGCCAAACGTGTAGTTGGGATTCATTTAATTACATACATGCATTTGAGATGGAAAAATGTATTAAATTACACAGCTGGAACATCAGGTCTTGAATACAGAACACTTAAGAGGGATAGTTAACTAGCAAGCCATAGGGTGTTCATTTTGTGTTTTGTTTTGTTCTTTCACACAAAACACTTGTCAAGTAAAGGCAAACATATTTGAAAACAACAGCTTCATAACAAATTCTGCCAACAGAAATAGGAACAAATTAAATAATCAAACTGTATGTGAGAAGTTTTTTTTCTAGCTGTACCTAATCCATAATGATACTGATTTCAAGAATAGTAAACAGAAATCCAAATTATAGGTCTAAATAAATAAATATTTAGGATGCCACTTTGCCTTGTATGGAAAAATCTATCTTTTAATGTCTAGCATATTTCTGTGTCTATTTTAAAATAATTTTAGGGATGAAAAAATCACAGATGTAAACATATCTGTAAGTAAGGTTTCAGTAGTTTCGGGAGAGCATGAAAAACAGTAATAGAACAAACAAACTTGGTAACTGCCTCCCTCTATACTTTTCTCCCTTTAGAAAAATACACACCTGTTTTAAAGAGAGCTTCATTATTTTGGTAACCTTAAAACTGTCACAGAATAGATTAAGTAATTGGACTCCAAATAAATAACAATGGTGATGAAAAATAGTTTTGGAATTCATAAATCACAGAAACAGGCAAGTCTGAAGGGAACCCAGGAGTTGTCTAGAGTTGAACCTCCTGCTCAAAGCATGGTTGACACTGAATTTGGACCAGTCGCTCAGGGCTCTGTGCTTCTACTTCAATAAACAACCAAAGGCTGAGAAAAGATAGAGCTTCAAAAACTGAAGAAATTTCTCAAAATATTTATCTATTTTTCTTAATATGTAATTTTCCTAAGAGTTATAGTTGAGTAGTGTCCCAAATATGTTTCATTTCAAATAAAAATGTGTCTATTTTTCCAAGCAGATGTTAAAGAAATGTTAGTGACCTCTCCTGTAAAACTCTAGAAAGGAAGATGGAGAGGTCATGAAGAATGACCTGATTTCTGAAATTGAGATGTCATGAGGAATAGCCTCTATCTGAGATGGCAAAAAATGAAGGAAGGATAACATAAATACTTAAATATCAATATAAATTATACAGAGTAATACAACCAGGAAAACAACTGTTCTGTGCTCATCTACTGCTGTCATATAGTTTGCTGCTCTTGTATATGTAGTTTCTTTTTTCTCATTTGTGTATGTTGCTATTTGTTGTGTTCCCTTTAGTGAGAAATATGTTTCATTATATCACTCCTTAATATCATGATGTGACAGGTGGTTTACCATGCTTTTAGAAAGATGAAGTCAAAGAACATTCACTGGCTGAAAACAAACACTTTACTCTAAAGGAAACATTTTATAGTACAGTAAAGATTTTGCTTTTTGTTTTTTTATCTTCAATTTTACATTGACTCTTAAGACAAATCCTGTAGTTTGTTATTTGCTCAGGGTAAGGTAAATACCTTCTGCTCTGCATTAAAGAGCCAGCATCCTACTGTTCTCATCTGTATCTGTTAAAAGAACAGGTGCAAGATATTTGTATACCAATAAGGCTCCCATGGTACCTTCAGCTTGAATGTATGAATTGATAGAAGCTTTCCCGAGTCGCAAACAGCTATTTTGTCAAATATATTTTGGCAGAGAACTAGCATCTTGTCATGTAGCTGTGTCACATCATATTATACTGTACGATGTCCTATTTTTAAAAAAACATACTTACACGAAATCTTACCTTCCTTCTGAAACTAGGCAATGCTGAGAGCCAAATCCCAGTGCTGGGCCTTGAGTACACCATGTCCCCCGAGTGCTTGTTAGTCTGTGTTCAAGGCTGCTTGATGCAGTGCAGCTGTGCAACCACAATCAGGTGATTGAGAAGGGCGGAATGAGAAGGAGCTGCAGCAAACCTGTCCAGCACCTTCTCCGCTTCATGTGGGAGCAGCGTTTCCATGAAGGCACTCATTCTGCGTCATGACCGTGGTTAGGTTGCACTTGTGCCTTCCTGGCCCTGGCCCTGGCCCATGGGCACAGACTTCCCGCATGGCCTCAGGGCTACCTGGTCACTGAGGACGTGCCTGGCCATCAGGCACCCTGGTCGCAATGCCTGTCCCAGCCCTTCTCTCTTTGTCGGATACTGTAGGACTGTGCCCCTTGGCAAGCCTCTGCTCTGCTGGCCTCTCTCGCCCTTGGCTCCCAGCTTCCTACCTGACCTCACTGTTCCCTGATGTCTAAGGTCATGTGCGGGTTCTGTATTTAAAACTGAAAAAATATAGTGTTCCAACAGTTTTGGTCTGTGATCTAATATTAAAATTGAAGATTACAACTGGTAAATAACATAATGATTTTACACTTCCCTGAGACAAAACTCTGCAGCAATAATTTCATTTTTAACTTATGGGAAAAGGAGTTTTATAATTAGAAAACACTGATGCAGAACCATTCAACTAATATCCCAAAATAACTTTATCTTGCTACATTAAGTAAGCCAAGTTTGCTCACTGAATAATGAAGAACAAAGATGACTGAAAATGATGTGCTGGTTCTTAGTCCTATGGAGACGTATTTTTGTAGTTTACTTAAATTCATCCAGTAGTTATAAAGGCTATATGTGATACTAAGGAATTATGTAAAGGAAAAGTCCCAGTAATACTTGCATTCTGTATCTCTGAAAAACGCCAGATTATGTATCAGAAGTTAACCCGTTATATTAACAGCTGAGGAGTGTGTTAAACAACAGACAATAAAGTTAGATTTTCTTTAGAAATTGTCTGCTTGAGAAGGAAATTAGGAATTCATAATGCACCAGCCAAAGTCTTCTGTTCATAGAAACGTCTGGAAGTTCCCGAGTTAAGGAAGCAGGGGAAGAAAAATGGGAACAAACAAAGCATGTTGGGCAGAGAGTAGAAAACCTGATATTTTAAAGCATTAATAATATGGTTCAAGGAATTAGGTCTGTCAAATTAGTATTGATTCGTGGAAAAAAATAGAGTCCTGATACTGAAGTTGTTAATAAAAAAAATAAAAATTAAGCACTGGAAGCATATCTGGTGACAATCAATAAGATTTATAATAAATAGATCCTGTTGCTTTAACCTCGTGTTGTTTTTCATTGGATTAACAATACCATTAATTAAAATAATGATGCTGGTATAGTAAACTTCTGTGAAGCACTGGAAAGATTTTTACAGAACAACTTGACTTAAAAAAAAGAAAAGGAAGACCATGAAATCGATACAGTACACACTATGTAAATTAAAATATTAAATAGAATAGATCAGCCCCTGAAGAACTCTGCTGTAAAATAAACTGTATTTTTTTTCTGTACAATTACTTTTTGAGGTCTATCTAAAGAATTATTTTTAATTTACGTTTTAAAGAAAATTTTGGGGTTTTGGATGATATGAACACTGAGTGGATGATTTATAGTGAAAACATCTTGCCAATCCAGAACGCAGTTTTGTACACTGGAATATATACCAGTATAGCCCATGTAACTGCAATCTTCTAAGAACAAAGTATGTAAGACTTACAAGATACTGGATACTATTTTGTGAAATGACTGAAAATCTCACAAGTACAATAGTAAATTGTAAATCAGTGAAGCACCGGTGAGATCAAAGGCAATATGACCATATTGACCTGATGAGATTATCCATCAAATATTGCTTTGGAATTCTTACTAACATAATTTTGAACAATATGAATTTGAATTATTTTATAGTTTCAGTTTCTGACTTCAGGGATAGAGCACTGGAAGCTCAAAATACACCTCTGAAAATGTCACTTCTGAAAGAAAGCTGCTTTTTTTTTCGGTTTACAGTCCTTTCCCAGGCAGTCCATGTTAATACAGGCCTTCATATTATGTATCATCACGTATTTCACACTGAGTTTCATTGTGTTCCACAGATAAACAAGACATTCATGTAGGTAAACAACAGGAGAGACAGAGAAATTTTTGGAGGCACCTTAATAGAAAAATACAGTCCACCAACATCTGAAATGAACTGGAAAGTCACTGACATAGAAATGCACACAGACAGTGTTCCACATAACCAGAACTGCAGAAACTTTTCCTTTTGTGTTAACCACATCAATATTGTATGGAGAAACAGAAAAGAAACTAGTGGTTGGTGAACAGTGGATACGAAAAGCATCTATGTGTGCTTCAATGTGGCATGCTGAAATTTTGTTCCTGTTTGTGGCATTCAGGGGGATATAAAGTCTTTTCACAGTGTCCCTTATGTTGGAACATTACATAGAATTGCAAACAGAAGAAAAAGGGTGTTACTAACTTGCCAGGGTTTTTAATGGGAGCGGAAGGATTTTGAAGAAAAACCTTCTGAGCTGAAAGTTAAGCATGTTAGGGCAGGTCATGCAAACCAGCGTTGTGTCGCTAATACCAAGGGGAATGTCAATTTGCTCCTTTGGAGAAGACTGGAAACATGTGACTTCTGGCAGTAGGAGGACAGCTCCTCTACCCAGAGAGCTGCAACTGCACCGTAGTTCAGTGCCCTGGTACCACACACACGAGAAAGTTCTGCCTACGGAGGCACCACAGCAGGACACACTTGAACTGCGCATCTGCACCAAGGGGAATTGGTGCATGATGGTTATGGGAGACTCCCAACCGCAGTGGTGGAGATCCACATCTGCCTGCCTGACTTGCTGTCTAGGGAGATTTATTCCTTTCTGGGGACTCTGACCAGGGATGGTATGAAAGAGACTGATGAGGCTTGTCCAGCCCTCAGGCCATTTTCCCATGCTGCTCATCCATGCAGGCACCAATGAAACTGCCAGGGATGATCCCGAGAGTAAAAAGCACTACTCTTAAATTGCAAGGCTCATGAGCATTTGAGCTCAGCTGGTGACTCCTCAATCCTGTCAGTGAAGAAGTGAAACTGTAAACAAGATAACAAAGCAACATTACCGGTGTTCAGAGTAGTAACTTGCAAATACACAGGGACAGGAACGTAGACACTGTTGAAAAGCCAGAATCAGTGACTTCCTACTCCATGCAGTACTTGGGACTTGAGGTTGTTACAGTGACAGCTCCGTGGGTAGTATAATTATAATATCTACCATGTGGGCAGGAAAAAAGGCTTTAAAAGTTATTAAAGCACCTTCTGAAGTTCCTTAAATGACCAAATATTCTTGAAAATTCTACTGGCATTACTGCTGTTTTGACAATATTCTCAACAATGAGGAGTTGCATAAGATAAGGTAGATAATTCACATGTGTGCTTACATTTTGTGTCAGCACCTGTGCTTTATCATAGTTGTCTCTTTCTATTGCCACATTAACTGGTGGATTTTTAAAAGGCATATTATGGCACATTTTTTCATAACATAGCATGTCACATTCATCTCTAGCCACTTCTTGAATTATTCACATAGAATGACAGCATATATTCCACTGTAATGAAAAAATTTGCATTAAATATTTAGCAGAAAACATATGCCCCTGATTTTCTCTTCAGGGAAAAAAAAAAATAAAAATTAAATCTCCATGCATGTCAAGCTGTGGAGTTCTGCCATTCTAAAGAAGCAATCACTTTCTTCCCTTTCCTCTTTTTTAGCAATATGTAATGAAAGACAATAGAAAGAAAGGGCAATGCACCTTATTTTTTGAAAACAGTGAGTTGATAGACTACTAATTTTTTTTTTTCTGTAAAGTCCCAAATAAATAAAATGCCAGATTTTAAAAGTAGCTGACAACTTTATCACCTCTAGTAAGACTTGTAGTCGTGTAAGGCAAGACTGTGGTGTATAAAGGATAAAATATTGGGTATCAATGTTTTAAATAAATTGAAATATATTTACTGTTGATGTAAATAAATGTTGTTTCAATAACTTAAAAAATTATTTCTCAGTGTTTTCAATGGCCATGCTCTCTGAACTTTCCAAACATTTTACTACAATAGGTGATCTTTGTCCCAGTTTCCCTGAAATTTCAGGTACCAATTTCACGATGGAAGGCTTTTGCAGATGTCAAAGGAAAAATTATTGCAGTAAATACAGATGATGGAGTTTTTTTCTTTTCTTTTTTTTTTAGGTTGCTTTATAATAAAACATTGTAAAGAACATATCTAATACAAATAAAAATAAATATTTTTTCAGCACTTAATTTTATCATTGAAGCTAATATAGCATTATTAAAGTATGTTTCGATTTCATTTGCTCACTACAGAAGTATACAATTAAAATTGGACTTTGTTAATGGTAAAATAATAAATTTGTGCTTCCAGTCAGATAATTTCAATTTGAATAGTCAACATTAACAACAAAATTTAACATTTTGTTCAGCAGGAGCACTTGTAAAATTATGTCTCCATTTTAATCCTAAATTTTATAAACTTGTTATTTTGTTTGTATTACAATATGTGACATATAAATTTAAATACATCCTGCAAACATTCATGTACATTTCTAAACACTTTCATAATATTAATTGAGGTTTAGTCATTCAAATGCCTCTGAATTTTTTACACTGGGACCTAAGTAAAAATAACTTAATTTGAATTTTGAGGGATGGGAAAAGTATAACCCAGTTTCATCTAATCTTCAATTATTGCTCTGTATTCCCAGTTTTTCCTCCTGCCTCCCCTAGTCCCTTATTTAGGTATTTAAAAATCTCCACACTTCCTCATGTGAAGTTGTTTTCTGCACCTGCCACAAGAAGAGTTCCGATAAACGATGGAGAAGAAAAAACAAAATGTAACTGATGAAAATGTTCACAGAATAGTAGCATTTGCTTTTCTGTCCTATGTTTTTGAGAAGTACAGGCTTATTTGGCACATTAAAATTACAGCAGCTTTATGTTTACTTCAAGGATGAAACCAAATGGAAAATAAATACTGAGGTAACACATGTACAAATGAGAGAATGAATTTACTTATCTTCTCCCAGTAGCACTTTATGAGAAAAAATTATTATGTAGTGTTAGATATGTTCAAATAAGAGCAGAATGCTATATTTCTCTGGAAATGACAATGTTGAGAAATCTGTTGTTAAGAAAGAGCATTTCAAATATGAATTTCTGCTGGAGATATATCACTAAATATAATTACTCTTTTTTTTTATAATTGTTTCGAGTTTGTTCAGTCTTTTTTGTTACTTTAATATATACTCATGACTCTTTTCATTGATTTAATAATTGTCATTTTTCCTTGATTCTCACCTGTATAATGACCATGGGATAGCAAGCACTCACTTGAAGAAAAACAAATTGCTGCTGTCCTTTAAAATCTCAGTTTGTGTTGTGTGTTTTTATCCTGTGTTCTGAAAGAGATATACTGTTCCTTACTCACTTGAAGAAAAACAAATTGCTGCTGTCCTTTAAAATCTCAGTTTGTGTTGTGTGTTTTTATCCTGTGTTCTGAAAGAGGTATACTGTTCCTTCAATATCCCTTACTAGGACAGTAAAAGGGTGACTAATCACTTTCTCTAGAGCTACCATTTTTTCCTGGGGATATTCTTCCTTTACATCACCTCTTTGAAAGCTTCTATTTTCAATTCTAACATAATAATAGACACGTTTGTAAAGTCAGTTACAGTTTGTATATAAGTTTGCAACTGTGTCTTAAAGCAATCGTGTTATTTTCTGCCACTCTTGTTCAACAAACTGCGTTAATTTTTTCAAGTGATTATATAAAATGCTGAAAAATTTCTTTCAGAGAGTGCTGAAATAAAATCCAAGATCCAGAAATAAGACTGGAAATTAATTCTATATTAGATTACAAGAAATTGAAATAACTAATTTTGGCTATTTTTTTTGTGCATTTTGCTTTTAGAACTTTTTGTGTTCTATGGCTTGTATTTGTATGTCTACGGGAAGGAGTGGAGGAAGGGACACTGTGCATAAACTATGCAATATTATATAGCTTTCAAAATCGAACAAAAATAAAGATTAAAAAAACTTATCAGGTGGGGGATACTTTGCTGCTGAAAGATTACTGCATTTTTGCAGTCTTATCCTTCAGAGCAAATAATCATCAAATTCTGCGCTAATGAAGCACACTTCTCTTTCATTTGAAACCATAAGCTTTAATGACTTTTATAAGCACAGGATAAACTTAATGTGTCTATGGCATTGCATGTGTTTGATTGTTTGTGTACAGTTTCTAGCAGGTTTTTGGGGGTCTAGAATGCACACAAAAAACTATTACAAGCGGGATTCTCCTTCCCTTTGAAAAGTTTCTACCCACATTATCTTTTTCCCTAAGTATATATTATCACTTCCTTGTCTCCAGATTTTCATGGTTTTGAAAAACCATATGTAGTGATTAACTTCAAGTGTCGAGGGAAATTTTATGTTTTCCACTGAGACATCTAGAGGACATTGCTTGAGAATACTGTTGGGAATAAATTCTTCCTTCATCTTCGTTTTGACGGTCTGTCACCAGATAACTTTTTTCACTTTTGCAGGACTAACTCAAAAACAAGATCTTTCTTAGGTGGGACATAAAACTCAGACTAATGGGGAAAATCTTTGCAAGGTGAGCTTGGCAAAAATATGATGTCATCAGTTGCTTATGTATCAGTCTTGAAATCGACTTACTATATTTTCATTTTTCACTGTGTTAAAAACCTTTCGCCATGACAATCACTCTTCCTTTCATCTATGCTTACTATCTTACTGGAAGATTACTTTCTTTTTTTTGTTCACGCACACACACAGACACACACACACAGAGGACACAGACACGGCCAGTCACATAGATGGCTACAGACAAGGTGCTGCCTTCAACAGCACCCACATACAGGACTCACACCAGACACAAGCCCAGACAGCCACGTCCTCTCCTCCTCTTGGGCTGGCAGAGGCAGAAGGTCACTAGTGTAGCACACGAATGGCGCTCTCCGGGTTCAGAAGCACACACACATTTGTGGTTCCCCCCAGCACCAGCATGGCCCTTCTGCTTGCCTGGAACCTCTGCCTGGATCCTGAACTCTCCTATCCATCCCACAGGTCCCCACCTTGCTGGCTGATCCAGCTCAGCGCTCTCTGCAAACACGCAGCCCTCACACGGTTGTCCCACAGGCACCCCACACTCCCAGGTCCCCCCAAATACCAGCACAGATCCTCTGCCCGCCTAGTACTCCTGCCTTGACCTGAGGCCTCCTATTCATCATCTGGTCCAGCGTGGAGTTTGCCAGTGAGTACTCACGCACACCACACGCACACCCAGTTTGGAGAAGATACAGACGCTCGTCTCCATCGGCCGGCTGCCAACACACGGGCTGTGACCTGCTGGTCCTACTCCAGCCGCCGGCACTGAGCCCCTCACTCGCCTCACTCACCTTGGTTCCTCCAAGCTGGTTTGGGGAACACACACTTTTCCCGATCCAGTAGCTGGAGGTTAAAGACACCCACTGGCTCCAGTAGCTGTTGCTGAGATCCCACGGGCTCCAGTCCAGAGGCATCCACACCCAGTTAAGAAAAGATCCAATAAGAAGATATGAGAAGACAGGACAGACTGTGGTGATCAGGTACAGGGCTCAGCCAGACAAACATACTGTCCAATTCCAATTAACATGCAATCAGCCCTGTTTCATACCATTTTTTGTTTATTCCTCCTTTGCTCTTCCTTGCTGCCCCTTCCCCTGCACACTGCCTCATCCGTTTGCACACTCCCACCAACCCCTTCCAACTTCCTGGACCCTCGGGTTTGCATCATCATCCGTTTCAAAGTCTGGGTTTGCCTGCAGTTTCTTGGTAGCCCATCAACTAGTGTAACTGACCAGGTTTGTTTCTGGTTATTTTCTTTTTTAATGTTAATTGGCCAGGTTTTATATCTGTGTGTTTGTCTCCCTCCCTTTCCTTATCATCCCAACTGAAAAAAATAAACATTTTCACACTCCATATATCCTTACCAATTACTGCAGCTGACGAGGTTTGTCCTTATCATGACCTTCATTATCATTGGTTGGTCAGGTTTGTCTCTGCATGTTCTGGTTTGTGGCTCCTTTGACCAGATACCCTTAGAGGAGCAGATACCCTCCTTCTACATATCCTTACAGCCCTTATTAATTATATGTAAAACAACAGAAGATATTGTTCTGTTCTAGTTTGTGCTGTTTCACTGGCTTAATGAATGACAAAAAAATTTCTCTGCAGTTTTCTCATCTATACTTGGTTCCCCAAAGCTTTTCAGTTATTTCTCTATGTTCATTGTTCTGAACTTTCTTGTCTCATCAAATATGTCCCTTAAAATGTATACTGTACATATCACAATTTATTAACAAAATACATATATTTAAAATTTTGCATATCACAATTAATTGACACAATTAATGGAGAATACTAGATAAATCAGAGTTTATTAGAGGTAATAAAACTATGACCTTAATGTAGGCTTTGGGACAGGCTATCCACAGATAAAAATAGGCATTGCTCCATTGACTTTATTGGTTTGGGCCATAAAATCCAGGTCCTGTCCCCTGCTTGTATAGACTTGCTTCGCTTTACTGTCTTTGAAATGTGATGAGGTGCATTAATACAATATAGTTATGCCCAAGAGATGTTCAGTTTTCTGTGCTTGTATTAGAAAGAAGCAGTTCCTTCTGGAATGGATTGATTGCATCAAATGAAGAGATGATTGTATCAGTGGTTCATTACTCTGGTGATTTCTTTTTTATCAAAATAAAAGGATCTGTGCATTTCCAGTCATTTCAGAAAAGAAAGCCCAATCAACATACAGATCTTCTGGGCATTGGATTGCATGTTGTAGCCCCTGAGATACTTTATCACTGTAAAGAAGCAAGATACAAGGAAATTTAGCTACTTGCTATTGGTAAGTAATCAGAAAAGAAAGCAGCTTTGAGGCAATAGCAATGAAACTAAAACATCCCTTATTTCTCTATTAAGCATCTGCTGCTTTAAGATGTTATCGGTGGGGATCAGAAACCATAAGCCTCACCTATCTTGGTAAGTATATAACCAGAAGCACTGAGTTTATACTCTTTCTGAATTTAAATTCCAATACTTAGAGAATTTGTGCTTGCATATTATTATTTGGCTGACTAGCTTACCTTTTTGCCTCCAAAAGTCTGAGTTCCTGCTTCTGGCTCAGAAGTTCAGAGCAGAAGAAAATGACTTCCTAATGTATTTAAGCTGTGCCCAAGAAAATACAGGAATAATCAGTCTATATTACCACTTATTACTATCTTTAAGAAAAAACATAAAGAAGTTTTTAAGTTTTGTATAACTAAAAGATGACAAATCAAGTCTCCAAACTAGGTCAAAAAAACTGCTATAGTTTTTAGACAGTGACTTGGGCTGTATAATTAACTAGCAACATCACCAGCAATCTTACAGACATCAGGATGTCCTGAATTTACATATTTCAGTTGCAAATGTAATGATTTGCTCTTCCAGATAATTTATTTGAAAACACTGACGAATTTTCACAAACAGGTCATCAAATATGCCCAAATATTCTTTAAGTATTCTTCGAAGGCTGACTGTTATACCTGAAAAATACTTTATTATTTGGAAAATAAAAGCAAAAAGGTCTCGAATGCCCTTGCTTTGTAACTTTCCTTTCCACCTTAACAAACTGTCACACATATTTGATTTTTAAAAGTTATTTCCTCTTTTAAAACTTGCTGTTTCACTCAATGTATCATAAATCTTTCATCTTACGTAACAGTTAATTACACTAAAAATAAATAATTAGAATTTTCCCATATTGGATTAATTAGATCATTTACAAATGAAATGGAAAACTTTAATGAAGCTGTTTTCCAGCAAAAAATGCAAGGTGAACAAATGTAAAGCATGAATGATTTTTAATTTCTATGACTTTTTGATGAGTTTAAAAAAAAGATAGCCTCTGATAATTATCATTATTTCTTTTCTACTTTTTGTTGTAGATTATTTTCTTCTTTTTTTTTAATTTATTTTCCAAATTGTCATGGAAACAGTAGGTTTAAAAGAAAATGGAAATCAAGACATTTGAAAGAACTTGAACTATTAGGTTAACATAATTGAAATTTGTATGAACAAGACAAAGTTTTTCACAGCCTTATATATATATATATATATATGTCATATATATATGTCATATATATATGTCAAGGAAAGCCTGCCACATCCCAGCTCTTCGTGCTTTTCTTCATTTATTTTTGTTAATAATTATGACTGTAGAGTGACTGAGATCAAATAACAGTAATATTAATACCCAAAATCAAAATGCAAACTGCCAGCACACATGCCAATAAGCACCATTGATCCTGAAGATCCTTCCCTGCTCTTTTCTACTCCCACTTCTTTCTGAGGCTTTGAAGAATTTATTACAGTTCAGACTGACTAATACAGAACCCCTTATGAGACCCAAAAGGTGCATCAGCTTTTAATTAGCTAAATTCTTCTATCCTCAGATAAATCTGATGAGGAAAATGAACTGAGTCTCTGCAGATTTCATAGTCCCTTAAGGTTTTATTAAGCAGTACTTGAAAGCCTTTCTATCTTTGTAAGTTCCATTATATCAAGTTAACCCTGCCACCTTGCCAGTCCTTATTTTGTAACTGCATTTTTTATGTCTTACATGGGTTTAAATAAGATGAATTTGTATCTCAGCTTTTTCCATCCTAACAGCATTCTGGCCATTTTGATTTTGCTTAACTACACAAAAAAATAGGGATCTAAAAAACGATAACCTGAAATAGCTTAGTCTGCCTATAGGCTGGCAGAGGGAAGAGACAGGCACAAGCAGAAAGTCATTCACCTTGTCATCAAATGTGAATATGATAGCCAGAGTTAAGTGAGAGGAATCTCATCCTCACCATAGTTTGTTTATGACATTTGCACATATCATTTGTTCGTGGTTAAATAAAAGAAAGGGCTGGCCTGCAGGCACCCGTGAATAGCCCTTGTCAGGTAGCGTACATACTTTATTATCCTTTTTCCCATGTCTTGACACTCTTTTTGATACCTTAGTGCCTTCCTTTCTCTTATACAACCATCTCCCAATAAACATCCTACCCCTAATTACCTTTTCTCCACTGATACCAAGTTTATAGAATAGAATAGAATAGAATAGAATAGAATAGAATAGAATAGAATAGAATAGAATAGAATAGAATAGAACAGAACAGAACAGAACAGAACTATTTCAGTTGGAAGGTACCTACAACGATCATCTAGTCCCACTGCCTGACCAATTGTCCAGTTGACCAAAAGTTAAAGCATGTTGTTAAGGGCATTGTCCAAATGCCTTTTAAACACTGACAGGCATGGGACATTGACCACCTCTCTAGGTAGCCTGTTCCAGTGTCTGACCACCCTCTCGGTAAAGAAATGCTTCCTGATGTTCAGTCTGAACCTCTCTTAATGCAGCTTTGAACCATTCCCACATGTGCTGTACCAGGGAGAAGAGATCCGTACCTCCTTCTCCACTTCCCCTCCTCAGGAAGCTGTAGAGAGCAATAAGGTCACCCCGCAGCCTCCTTCTCTACAAACTAGACAAGCCCACAGTCCTTAGCTGCTCCTCACAGGACATTCCTTCCAGTCCTTTCACCAGCTTTGTTGCCCTCCTCTGGACGCATTCAAGGACCTGTACATCCTTCTTAAATTGTGATGCCCAGAACTGCAGACAGTACTCAAGGTGAGGCTGCACCAACGCTCAATACAGTGACATAAATACCGCTTTTGAATATTTAGTAGTTTAGTATTTCTGCTACTATTACGTAGGTCATCTCTACTTTTCATGGTATTACCAATGGAGTTACGAAGGCACTACTGGCATTTGCTGCGCAAAGATTTCTCAGCAATCCCCTTTAGCTGTCTATGATGTTTGTTTTTCACATAATTCCCCTAACCCACTCTGCAGTTCACCCACAAGCATGGTGCTGTTGGCGATTTCATCAGAATCTCATATTGTTAACTGTCACGTCCTGTAGTCCTCCACATGCCATTCAGTTAGCCTAACCTCAAGACACGTTATTTCTGGTCTTTTCTATCATACATCTGGAAACATATTCTAGATACATTCAAGTTATCTCATGCAATTTTTAAACTCCTCCAGCCTGCCTGCTTTCCCCAAACTGTCTTCCTTTGGTTGCATAGTTCTGAACTCTCCCCATGTGCCTTTCAAACACTGGTCTGGAAACATATGAAACTTTTTTCTTAATTTGTACCTCTTACCACCTGTCTGTTGTGTTTGCCTTTTTGCTTGTTTATATCTGTCCCAGCTGTTTGTTTAGGTCCCTCTGTGACCTCTGTTTTCAATCTTATTTTTTAGAGTAATTACAAATTCTTTATATCCTTCCTTCTATCATCTCTTTGGGACCCCATGTCTCGAGCTCCGCCTGTCCAGTGACAGTTATAACATGACTTAAACACAGCACCAAGGACTTCCCTTGTTGAAAATTCTTTTCCAGCTGACACTAATATGCTTTGGCATTAGGTATTTTAAAATCATCTTGTTCTTTACTTCTTCATTTTTTAGATTAGTGACTAAGCTTCTGGAAGTTTTCACATCGTTTTGTCTTACTACTTACATCTATCTGCTTTCATTGCTTACAAACTATTTGTTTACCTGAATGCTTTTATTGTTTCAGTATCTTCTTGACTGCCTTTGCAACCTGATGCATTTATTACTAAATCTTTTGAACACCTTGGTTGATTTACACCAATAGACTTGGGATCACTTACTGACTGTAACAAGCGAGTTTCATGCTTCTGCATGGATCCATCAGAAACTCTATTACACTTTCTAATCTTCTGAAAAAAAACCCCACATCTAACATTATAGTTTCTGGACCAAAACAGTTATTATGCATCCTACACACAGATTTAAGAATAGAAAACAAAATAAACCTGCAGTTTTTCCACCTATTGGATTATTATCTTTTTATCTGTGATTTACTGTATAAAAAATAGGTCAGAAGGATACTCCTTTAAAATTGCCTGTTTCTTGCCACTGACTAAAAAAATAGCCTATGTTGACTAGGTCAGAAAGACTTCTGCATTTGGGATATTTACTGTAAGGTGAGCTGAACTCTATGCAGTCTTTCTCTATAGCATGCTAAGGTTTACAAAAGCGTCTAATCAATTCATCACATTTTGAAGCAAATCATTATGCATTCCTTACTGTGAACAAAAAAACACTCTTCCTTGTGAGTAACAATAGGAGTCTAGAAGGACAAAACTGCACAATTTCCAGGCCCTGGAAAATTTTATCTTTCCATTTTCTACTTCAGTATGACAAAAATTTTTAAACTAAGTGAATCTGAATGATCAGCAGTGAGTGTGTAGTTATAATGAAATGCACCAAAGTTGTTTTTAGATAATTTTTAAATGGTGAAGGGGAAGGAAAGAAGTAACTAAATAGCTAGCTAGATGGAAGTTCATTAAATTAGTTTTGTCCCATAAAAGAAATCTAATTTGTTTTTAACCAAATGGCCATTTTTTGAGTACACAATATTTATGACAGTCATGATTCATATTGGATGCGATGAAGTGGATGCAAAATTTTACTGATAATTACAGTCTTTCAGCATTATACATAAGCACTCATGCACAGCCACCGCATAATTGTCAACATTTCTGAGGGCTGTAATGTACATGAAGATTTATTAATGTTTACCAGAGTTCTGACTCACCTTTTCTTCTTTATGCTCTTTATGAATATGTTTATACAGGATTTTATAAACATTCTCATCCTCAGCTGTGTATAAAAATAGTAGGCAAGAATTAAAGGCTTAAAAATCAATGACCCATGATTAATACTGTTGAAGAATTTTTTTTACTAACAAATGTAAGCAGAATGAAACCTGGTGATTTTTATGACATGAACTCTTATGGAGAGAATCTTGCACTTTTCATTAAAATTTATGATCATACTTGATTCAGTTTGATACATATACATGAAATTAGGACATGAATTATTTAAAATTTATTGGAAGGGTGCTCCATTTTAGAAGTCAATAATTGGTTCCCAGGTGAATAAACTGTGAGACCAAGGGCCAAATACCTTGTCCCAATAAGACATCTGAATTATTGTTGAAGAAAAGGAGTTCATTCCTATTAGACCTTTTATTGTGCAAGTAAAATCATTTGCTGCTCCACTAATGAAGGAAAAATTATTGATAAACTAATAATAAAACTCTCTTCTGTATTCCAGCTCAGCACATCATTAATGTTGTTTTAATTTTCCATCTCCCTTAGAACTCATAAACTTTTCAAATTTATTCCTGCAACATATTTTCTTTCTCTTTTCTGTATCTCTATCACCCTTTGCCTCAAGAAATCTTAGCAACTGGTATCAATAAACATACTTTATTACATCAGATGTCACATGAAATTTACTTATATTTCAGGCTTTTTATTCACTCATTAAATGCACTTTAATGTATTTAATTAATTTTATTGTTGCAAAAGTAACTTGCATTTGAAATTTATTAAAAAAATAGAAGAAACTCTAATTAACTTACACTAGGTTGGTTTGCCTTCTTATTTGAGGAAAAACAGCAAAAATATTTTAAAAATTAATTCAAATCACATTTTCTTACACGTAAGTAACACTAAAGAAACTCAAACTTTTAATAAAAGGATAATACACTTCCCATAGTTTTCCGACTATTGTATCTATTCTCTCCCAGACGCTTTGCACTCTTCAGTGGGAAAATAATTGTAACCATAACAAATATGCATGTATATAGCTAACTAAAAAAATATTTTTTATGGCTTATTCAGAATTGCACAGTTGCTACCTGTCTAAACCAGTAACAGTCTGTACATGAAGTGTACCGAAAAAGTATTTGTTATTTACAAAATTATGCACACAGAGCAAAATAGAGATGGTTTCAGTTTATGAAGTACACATAAACACATACACCCAAACAATAAATAATGTAACAGCATCTACCCTTCATTCCAATCATCTCTGCCTTATTTTAAAGATACAGTACACAATCCTTTTCAAAGCAATAGCATATTTCTCTGCATTTCCTGTTCTTAAACATTAGTAAGCAATTTTTCTACATATCTGAGATTATCAAATTACAGTTTTAATTATCTTTAAAGGCATAAAGAAATCTCCTGAAATCATATAAGAATTAAAATCTCCTGTTTTCCTTCAAGTATATAAGCAATAGGTGTTTTTCATTTTCTTTATTTGTCCTTTTCAACATGAAAACTTAAGAGAAATTGTCAAGAATTTTTGGCAAACATGTTTTACATTGTTTTGATTAAGTGAAAAAAAAAAGGAAGCTCTTGAGGATGAGACTGAAACATTAACTAATTGGGACCATTTGTTTAATCTCTAATTGTCCTTAAAGGGATTCTCTATTCTATCTTCCTTTTCTGTATGGGGTACTGACCGATGTCAGACACAAGATATCATCTTAATTGGAATACTGAGCTCTTCTCATTGGGGCCATTTTTATCTTCTATCTACCGTTTCTTGGGAAGCAAATTGCTGAAGATCAATAGTGTGAATCAGCATTCTTTATACAAACTCTAACTTGTGTTGAGAGTAAAATGTGCTTTACCTTCACGAAGTTAAATTCTAAGTTGGTTCTTCTCCAAACTAAATCAATATCAGAACTCTTAGAATCATCAGTAATGTAAGACTATGTCTATGAAAGTAGATTGCAAAAAGAGGGCAAGCTGAAAATCCTCAATGTCCCTCAAGTTCCCCAGAAAGAATCGTGGAAAACAGCTATATGTAGCATTACCAAAAAAAAAAAAACCCAAACAAAAAAACCCCAACAAACAAACCAAAATAACAACAAACAAAAAATTTGTCTAAATTGCTTTTAAAAGCCTGTGGTTAAACTGGAAATAGCTACCATTTTGCAATCCGGGTTTGGTATCCACCTACTGAATCAAATAGACTTTTTAGCACACTGTAACTACAACTTTATACTCTGCATGTCTACTTTTTTTCCTTCTGGCTTTGAAATGTTTTTTCTCAAATCACATTTTTTGTTGTTTTCTGCTGTCGAAGTTTTGTTTAATCTTTATATGGGGCTGCAGTTGAAGAGTAGCATGTGAGACAGAATATATTAGCGTATGACAGACCACAATTCACTACTACAACTACTGTGGCTTAAATAAGCTAAAAAGCTAAAAAGTTTCAAATGTTACTTCTGTGCTTTTAATTGTGTTAAAAAATTTTGTTATTATTATAAAAAAAAAATCATACAAAGAGGACTGTTTCCCCCAGTGGGACAGTGGAAGAGGAAAGGCAGAGTAAAAGGAAGAAAACTTGTGGGTTGAGATAACAATTGTTTAGTAAGCGAAGGAGAAGTGGAAGAAGACAGAAAGAAAACCAAACAAAAGTGACGTAAAGGCAAAAACTCTGCACCTCCCATGGGCAGACCAATGCCCAGCCAGTTCCTGACCAAAAGATGGCTAACCTCCCTAAACTCCTTCTCCATTTTATTGCTGAGCATGACATTACATGGCATGAAATCCCTCCTTGGTTAGTTCAGGTCTGCCTGGTTGTGTGCTCCCCCAACCTGGTCTGCACCCCTCAGTCTATTCACTGGAGGGGCAGAGTGAGAAATAGAGAAGGCCTTGATGCTGTGCAAACGCTGTTCAGCAATAGCTAAAACATTAGTGTGTTATAAGCATGGTTTTGGCCACAGATCTAAAATAGAGCACCATATGAGCTGCTACGAAGAAAATTAATTCAGTTTCAGCCAGACCCAGTAAAACACTATATTATTTATTAAAAACAAACAAAAACCCTCCCCATATTATGCCTTGATTCAAAACTTACAACCAAACATGAATGAGACACAAGATGTGATATTATCACAAGCTGATTTTTCCACCATGTATAGGTCAAATCAGTGTAATTTTAATGAAAGAGAAATCTCAGCACCACCTTCATAAATAATTAAAAGACAAATTTTGCTACAGTGTTTAATATCCAGCAGATTCAGAAGTTCAGCTGTAAAATAATATCAGTAATTCAGTATCTGAAATAATTTTAATGGAACATGAGATCTATCATTCATTTTTGTTTGAAAATTCACTTCACACATACTAGCTTGCAGTGTGCCTGACTGTCCAGAGCTGCTGTTGATTTGGGTAAGAACTAGGAACACTCATCAGAGTTTTAGGGTAAGTTATACCTTTTTTAGGCAACAAGATGTAAAAGACAAATTCCCAAGATGATACATTTTCAAGTATTTTGAATCCTTATGATACAATAAAGACGGTTCATTTAAAAAAGAAAAAAAAACCCCAAACAATAAATTAATATGACATGCTTTTATAAATAAAACATGGAATTTAGAAATGTTATGTTTTTACAATTGAAGCTGAGATATGTAGGTAAGATCTAGGATGTTATTAAGATATTTTTCCTCCAGAATGCAGTCTCTAAGAAAATTATAAAAACATTTTAAATGCAAGGAAACCAGTGAATAAATATATATATATTATGCATTTAATCAAAAATCTCTAGTGTCAGTTTATAATCTGTAAGTATCTTGTACCTTTAAAAGAATTATTGTTTTACAGACTAGAATAAAACCATTCATTTGTGGGTTTTTATCTATCAAATATTCTATGGCAATTAGCCAGAATTAAGAAAAACATTATGGCTGAAAAAGGATAATTAGCTGATAAATGAATGTATTAATGTTTCAGGTACAGAATATTGGTCTAAATTCATTATTGACATTAACAATAGATTTTTTATTCTCAGGGTAGATGTAAAACCTTGAATTCGAAATTTCTACTTACTAGAAAATTTTAACATACATACTGATGTTTTCTAAAATACTTAGTTCATCTAGGAGATATTAAGTGTAGAAAGACAGAGCATAAACAAGCTTCATGGGAGCCAAAGAGAACTGGTTGATATATCTTTCTTTATTCTCTCTTCTCCCCCAGAATGGATGATCTCTGAATGAAATGGCTGTATTTTAGGTCTTTCTCATGCATCTCTCTCATAGATCTCAGATCCTTCACATCTTCAGATGCTTTCAGAATTCAGAGATCACTTAAACTCTCTCCAGGATTATTTTTTTTTCCTCTGGGGAAAGTAGGCTGTTATGAGCAGCTGTTGTGGTTTGACCCTGGTAGGCACCTAAGCCCCACACAGCTGCTCGCTCACTCCACCCACATGGAGGAGAGAATGGGATGGAGAAGAGAATCAAAAGCCTAGAAGTGAGAAAACATGTAGACAGTTTAATAAGGAAAGCAAAACCTGTGCAGACAACCAAAGCAAAGTAAGGAATGCATTCAGTACTGCCCATTGGCAGTCAGGTGTTCAGCCATCTCCAGGAAAGCAGGGCTTCAAGTAACCACATAGCAATTACTTGGGAAGACAAACACCACTACTCCAAATGTCCCCCCTCCCTCCTTCACCTCAACTTTTCCTGCCGAGCATGACATCATATGTTATGAAATATCCCTTTGGTCATTTTTGGTCTGCTGTCCCAGCTGTGTCCCCTCCCAAATTCTTGTGCATACCCAGCCTACTCACTGGCGGGGCAGCGCAGGAAGCGGAAAGGTCCTTGAGTCTGTGTAAGCACCGCTCAGCAACAGCTAAAACATGCCAGTGTTATCAAGACTGTTTTCATGACAAATCCAAAGCATAACCCCGTACAAGCTACTACAAATAAGATTACCTCTGTCCCATCCAAAATCAGTACCACAGCATAATTATAGGATCACCTAGGTTGGAAGAGACCTTTAAGATCATCAAGTCCAACCATCAACCTAACACTACCAAAACCACCACTAAATCATGTCCTTAAGCACCACGTCTACCCATCTTTTAAATACCTCCAGGGATGATGACTCCACCACTTCCCTAGGCAGCCTGTTCCAATGTTTGATAACCTTTTCGGTGAAGAATTTTTTCCTAATATCCTATCTAAACCTCCCCTGGTGCAACTTGAGGCCATTTCCTCTTGTCCTATTTCTTGTTACTTGGGAGAAGAGATTGACGCCCACTTCTCTACAACCTCCTCTCAGGCAGTTGTAGAGAACGATAAGGTCTCCCCTGAGCCTCCTTTTCTCCAGAATAAACAACCTCAGTTCCCTCAGCTGCTCCTCATAAGGCTTGTGCTCTAGACCTCTCACCAGCTTCGTTGCCCTTCTCTGGACATGCTCCAGCACCTCAGTGTCTCTCTTGTAGTGAGGGGCCCAACAGTGAACACAGTATTTGAGGTGGGGTCTCACCAGTGGTGGGTACAGGGGGCAATCCCTAGTCTTGCTCGTCACACCATTCCTGATAGAAGCCAGGATGCTGTTGGCCTTCTTGGTCACCTGGCCACACTGCTGGCTCATATTTAGCCAACTGTTGACCAACACTCTCTGGTCCTTTTCCACCAGGCAGCTTTCCAGCCACTTTTCCCCAAGCCTGTAGCGCTGCATGGGGTTGTTGTGACCCAAGTGCAGGACCTGGCACTTGGCCTTGTTGAACCTCATACCATTGGCCTTGGTCCATTGATCCAGCCTGTCCAGATCCCTCTGTAGGGCCATCCTACCCTCAAGCAGGTTGACACTCCCACCTACCTTGGTGTCATCTGCAAACTTACTGAGGGTGCACTCGATCCCCTCATCCAGGTTGTTGACAAAGATTAAACAAAACTGGTGCCAATACCGAGCCCTGGGGAACACCACTTGTGACCTGCCACCAACTGGATTTAACTCCATTCACCACCACTCTTTGGCCCCAGCCTTCCAGCCAGTGTTTGACCCAGCGAAGAGTACACCCACGTGAGCCATGAGCAGCCAGTTTCTCTGGGAGAATGCTGTGGGAAATGGTGCCAAAGGCTTTACTAAAGTCCACATAAACAACATTTAAAGCCTTTCCCTCATCCACCAAGCAGGTCAGCTTGTCATAGAAGGAGATCAGGTTAGTCAAGCAGGACCTGCCTTTCATGAACCCATGCTGGCAAAAAGAAAGATGAATGAACTGGCATTCAGAATGATGAATGGTATCCAGATCACGTCAACTAGAAAGACCTTTCTGTAGAAACAGATATGCTCAAACTTCACAGAAATTACATATGAACCTGTGAATATATTTCTTTTTTATTCCTAATACAAGAATGACAAGAGCACTTTTTTCAGTCTTACTCTCTAAGTAAGACTACCTCAGAAAAAGACTAGAAAGTAAAGAACTGCAACCCATATTCTCAAGCACCATGAATTTCAGTTAATATTTGGCCTTCAGAGTTTCTTAAGTCATTTAGTTCTTCTACTAAAAGTTCTTTCTCCATACAGCATTTTTTTCTTTGTCATACCAGTAAGAGTATTTTATAGAGAAAACTGAAAATTTCTATAAAAGGCTTTTCTTTCAGCTGGATGACTTTATCTTGCCATGATTTATTTTTACTTGCTATGGTTTTTTTTTAGTGTTTGACACTTGAAACAACTCTGTGTCAACTAATGGCTCATTGATTGCTTAAGAGTTATGAGAAGAATTTGATCTTGTTCCTACATTAAGCTTTTTTGATTTAAGTTAAACAGGTAATTGATTTTGTCATGCTTAAGCTTATGCAGAAATTTGAGTGAAGTGACTACTGAGAAATGGCCCCAAGGACAGTTACCCAGTCAATCCAGCAGAAATAGTGAAGTAGAATCTATCTTCTCTTCCCAGCCCATGCTTAGGGCAAAAACACTTTCAGTTATATTAATTCTAAGAGGTTTTTTGGCAGTGGGCTGATGGTTTTTTTGAGCAGGATACTTTTCTTCCTATTCTTGATTTGGAAGCAACATAAGGTACTTTCTGTACTATCTTCTGCATTCCTTCTCAAATTAAGCAAAGAATCAGATTATCACTGTAATTTTTCACTACTTTTTTTTTTTTTGTTGTTGTTATTATTGTCCCACAAGAGTAGAAGATGATTAGGGAACTGTCAACTTTACAGATTAAATAGAAATTATTTAATAAGTTTCAACATGTGACTCGTTTTATCTCTCCATAAATTCTTTTCTTGAGGACTTTTCCTGGAAAAAGTAGTGTGGACCATGGCCACCTGTGGCCTTTATCGTTACCCAAGACTATGTCAATTATTTAGTTAATTTATATTTTTCTTGTTCATTTTTTAAAAATTTAATATATTGTTTTTCTTTTGTCATATATGATTATGAACTTAACAACTAAATGCTTGATATCTTTGTTGATGCCCAGGGCTTGGATATGTAAAGATCTTGAGTCATTCCCCTTTTTTCTCCCCCTTTTTCCCCTGTTCCTTCATTCTTAGGGATTCCAAAGGATTATGTTATGTGCTGCTTGCGTGCAGCACAAGCTCTCATGGGATTTCACGAAATGTAATTCTGTCACTCTTCATGTTCAAAAAGCATACAATAACATTAAGAAGGTTATTGAAGTTGAAAAAACCCTCCAAAGACAGAGACAATGCAATCTTTCTGGGCAACCTGCTCCTCTGACTGACTGTCCTCATGGGGAAAAAGTTTCTCCTTACATCCAATCTGAAACTTCCTTGTTTCAAATTATGCCTGCTGCCTCTCATCTTCATGCACCCCAGGGTGCCCGTTGAAGTGCCTGGCTCTGTCTCCTTGCTGACTTCCCCATAGGCGCTGAGGTAGTTTAGTTAAGAGCCCTGCAGACATCTCTTCTGCAGGCTGAACAAGCCTTGGTCCCTTAGCCTCATCTCATAAGGCAAGTGCTCCGGTCCTGACCATCCTGGTGGTTTATCGATGTCGGACACAGTAATTAGATGTGGTGTAATCAACACTGAGTAAAGGCAGGAATAATCACTTCCCTGGACATGCTGCCTCTGCTCCTGTTAATACTGCTGGTTGTTTTTGGTGCCAGGGCACACTGCTGGCTCACATTCAGCTTGCTGGCCCCTAGGGCGCTTTTGCCAGAGCTGCTCCCCAATCTGTCAGTGCCCGGTCTGTATCACTGCCAGGGGGTCTTCCTTCCTTGGAACAGGACTTTGCATTTTGCCTTGTTGAACTTCATGAGGTTTCTCCCAACCCATTTCTCCAACCTGTCCAGGTCTCTCTGGATGGCAGCCTCTGGATGACCTCCAGTGTATTGACTGGTTCCATCCCTAGCCAAATATAGTGTCATCTTCATAAAAATGAATCAAAGCTTTTCTGACTATAATAGTCTTTTTATCTAATACTCTTGATTACAGGATAGAAATGCTTAGGAAAAAAGAAGAAAGCTAAAATATCAAAAATAGTTAATAAATTTCTACTCCAAGTATTATTCATTGCCTTGCATTCTGCATAAGATCATGCTCTCAGACTGTCACATTATCTATAGTGATTGGTAAATGTATTTAAAATGAAACTGAAGAAATATGATTTGATACAGCATACAAAATTCTGAACATTTTATGCACCAAATTGCTTTGCAAATGCATTCCTTACAATCTGCATTTAGGCAGCTGGAATTGATAATATTCCTATTAACAGATGCTGTAGGCATAAAGATACAAGAAGTAGACTTATACACACACTGCTCAGAACCACAAAACCTTTAATATGATGCAATCTTCCATAACATAGTTTTCCATAAATAGAAATAAATGTGACAAAGAGTGACTAGATCAGCAATGTCCTACCTTCTACTTTAGTGGTGGTAAGGTGCACAACTTTCTTACCTCAATGGTGTCGTAATTTTAATGAAAATTAAATGTTTTAGCAATAAGGAAATTGCAGTAGACATGTGACAAGGACCCTTTATTTAATTTGCAGATTTCAAAGATAATATAAGTGTTTAACCCTGTGAGGACTCAGTTATTCACAGAAAAAAAGAACTTCTGGTACACTGAGAACTTTAATAGTCTAAAGGAACCACCCCACCCCCAAAAAAACCCACCCCAACACACAAAACAAAGAACTCACACACACACACCCAAATGAAAAAGCCCCAATCACTAGGCTACTCTCTAAGATTTCAGTTTTGGACTTGGGAATCAGAGGTGAAAACTAGACTTCTTCTGACAGTATCTAATGCCTTAATAGATACCTGACTTCCTCACTGAGGTACGGCAAAGAGTCCCTAAAGATTATTACACAAAGCGTGTTTAAGCAAAAACAACTATGTTGTGACAGGAAAAGAATGAAGAGCAAATGCCATTCTTCAATGATTGTGTTTGTAAAGTAAATTTTAGTATCTCTGAAAGATACCTTCTACGTTTTCCACTAACCTATACCATTCACTTCTAGCAAAACGGTAAAAAATATAGGCACTGTACTAGTGGCTTTACACACTTACATTACTCTTGTCTGGTCTTTTGGTCTGGGATAAAGACATTCATAGTGGGAAGGAAACGTGTCCATTGTGTTTGTTCAGCCTGTCAACAAGTGTTCAATTAGTGTTTAGCAGGGTGTAAATTAGTGCTTAGTATGTCATGAATATCCTGCCATTAAAAATGGGCTGTTACTAGTAGCTGTTGTCACAGAAACCTTAAGAGGTCATGAAGAGTTAATAAGTTTTTGTCAATATACATCCCAAATTGGATTTGAAGCAAATGAGAATCACAGTAAAACTTCTCTAGTGAGCATGAAGAATGACCTAACATCCTGTTATCAAAGTATGCTCACTGACTTGTTTTGAGAATAACCTTTTACTTAGAGACATTTGAGGTCAATACCATATCTATTTCTAGCCAGAATGCACAGAAGAAAGAAAGGAGCTTACTTTTTCTTGTCAAAGGCAGAGTGAGTGAAGACATACATTCAAGGAAGGATGCAGTATTTTCCTTATCGTAACCAGGACATATCAACAAAACCTGAAAATCAGGAATGAGAAGGAAGGAAGTTTGTTGTTTTTCCTATCTCCTACTGAGCTGTTTGTTGTAACGGAAAGACATGGCAGACTTTTTAAGGATTGGTTTGGTTCGTAGAGCCAAAATTAAATTAAAATTTGAGATGCTATTTCAAATTATTTCAATCAGGAATATTTCATATTGAATTCATACCATTTCTATAAAAGAAGATAGGATTTTATTGTGACATTCTTTTATTTTTTTAATGTAAATTTAAAACGTACCTCTTTTTTGTCACTGATTGTCTGTTAACATAGGGTTGTTAGGGGTGATTTTAAGGTACTAAGTGACATAAGTAATTCTCAGCTGCTGCACAACCCATTACACTTACAAAGTCTGTGCACTGTAAAGCTATTTGACCTATTTTGAAAACCTGTTTCATCTTCCAAAATCAAAACAGTGTTATTTCTAAGATTATGAATCTTCATTGTAGTCTCACTTTCTTGTCACATTCAGTGTACAAGATTTGGAATAAAGTTTTACGCATTTATTCAGCAATATACTTTTCAGGCTTGTAGTATAGTAGCAAAGACAGAAATGCCAGAGGTTTGACAGGGTATTAATAATCCATTTCCTTTAAAAAGGTTAACCTTTTGGCTTGCTGCCTTCTAACATGGCCACTCCAGAGACACATCACATACTTAAGAAATAATGTTTCTGTTATTGCTTAAATTAATATCAATAATGACCATTACCTTTACCTGATGTAAGTCTTTATGCTTTGTTATGTCATTTGCAAGGCAAATTAAGAGAGAGAGGGAATTAGATTTCTTCTTAATACAATCTAATTTGAACAATTGGAAAAATGAATCATCGTGAGAAAACCCCCCTCATTTTATAAAAGAAGCAGCATATAAAACAGTAATTTTGATGAACACATAGCTAGAGAGATTCCGACTTACACTCCACATGTCTTGTCAGTAAGATGCATACTTCAGCAGCTAAAAATGCAGTATATGTGGTTTCATCTCAGTGTAATGAAAGCTGTTTTACTGGTGGTAATTTATTTGGTAGGAGGCAAATGCCAGTAAAAACTGAGTGGTTACGTCAATGATCACCTGTAAAATAAAATGTATTAAGAAAACCCAAGCTCTGCTGTATTTTTTAAATACCAAATTACATTTGCAGATTCTTTAAATCTGAAAGCAATGTCTTTCTAAGCACTAGTGCCCCTTAGTAATGATATTGAGCATATTACCATGGATATTCCAGAAGGAAGGTTTGCAAATTCTTACTATACACAGAAAATCAAGTATGTTCCCTCATGAAAAAAGAAAAAAAGGAGTAAAATGTTAATGTAATTTAAATATGCCCTCTAGGTGATGTTATTTACCATTACTGAAGTACATCTTTAGCAAAGAACATGGGAGAATTCAGTTTAGGGAGGAAAATGCTATCAATTTTAATCCCATTTCTCAGGATCCTAGAGGTAAGAGATAGGAAAGACCTGTTATAATGTCTAGACCAAGCTTTTGTAAATGCAGGATTATTATCTTGCATTATGTATGATATGTTTTCCAGTAATTTTGCTAGACCAGCTTTAAATCACATGCAAAAGTTTGCATTTCTCTCAGTAAAATGTTTCATAGCTTTCCTGGAAGCGTACACTGCTCTGACAAGAAAATAAGCCAGGAGGTAAGGAAGCTGCTGACCAACAAGAAAACCCACTGTAGGTGCAGTTCTGAACTTGCTGGGGCACTTTAGCTAATCCTGGACCCAGACTGTAGGATTCCGTGAGGTTGATGTGGTCTGCCCATTGAGACTCCCTTCCTATGGCACCAGACCTGGGAGGCAGGGCTGCTGCATGCCAGGCTGTCACAATGATAAAAAGTCAAGACTGGGCACCCACCAGAACTGAGAAGCTTGAAGCTCTTCCAGGACTGTCAATACAGATATGGCACGTTCCGTTCAGAAGACACTCCGAGACTCACAGATGTTAAAGGGGTCTGGGCGGTTAGGGTGCCAGAAGGAAAACCTTTGCAAGACCAAACGTTCATTTGTGAGACAGGATTTCAAGTTTTGCTCGAGTACCCTTCCACACCTTTTGGCTTTTACTTCTCAATGCCTTAAATCAGAGTTGTGTTTACTAATTTACTTCACATTTAAAGGTGTAAAAATGCTAATTGCATAATGGTACTGGTTTAATCAGAGTCTTAGCTTCTTACTTTCCAGAGTGCCTAGTGGTGATTCTGGGATAATATTAGCAACCGATGAAGCACTTGGTTTTAATTCCTTTTTATCACCTATGTGACAGAACATCATTCACAGCAATTTTCTTTATTATTGCTGCCTTTTTATGAGTGCTACAGTCCTTTTACATTTTACAGTTTTACCAAACTGTCTTAAAAGCTGGAGTTTATTATGAAAGAAATCACTGAATAGAAATAAAAATTGTAGCAGCTGTGTAACAAAGAAGTTCTTAGAAATCTGTGGACATGAACCAACTGTGCATAATTTTCTAAGGGAGTTTAAATTAAGCATATCTGCAGTACTGAATTTTAATTAATAGAGCTGACTATTCTCTTCAAGACTCACACCCACATTGTATATACAGTGAGTACTTGAGGAACACTCTGCCAGCAACAGTGACCCTATCCTCAAAAAAGAAACTGCATCTTAATGAAATTAAGATTTGCCAATGATTAATTATACAGGGAAATTTGGTTTCTTTTTTCTTTATTCCCCCTTTCAAGGATAAAATATCTCCTCAAAGAGCACAACGCTTCTCTTATTTTGCTCTGAAGGCTGTTTGTGCATTTTGCTTTATAAAACACGTGAGTAAAACGCATAAATAATCCTGGGGCAAGTCACCTAAAAACCTCTACCACATGCCAGGCTGTGCAGAAAAAAACTATCTTCCTCTGGCTGTCCACCTGAGTCTTGTACATAGGCACCTCAACAGGGGTCTGAATTCCCCTCCAGCCAGCTGATAATGGTGTTCTGTCAAACAGTCAGTCCTGTGGCTTTGAAACCACCTTGCTAAGAAAGGCCGAATTCCCAGGTTCCCTGATTTGTAAGTGAGCCTTAACTTCATGGCAGAAGTTCGTAAAAGTAAGGAGAGGAGTGTGTGGCATCCTGAAATTTCAGGTAGTTGGGAGCTCAGACAAAAGGCCAGGAGAAGACTGCTTAGGGTCAGCCCTGTTTCATAAATTCCTAGCCAAGCAGTGGATCCACTGCTTGAATTGGCTAACTTTTCATTTAGCACTATGGAAGATTTTATATTCCTCTGAATTTTGATCAGAGACACCATAGTCATGTTTGCACTATGAGTATGGACAATGTAATGCAGACTTCACCTAAGCCAGTATGAGTAACTGGCTAGATGGTGTGAAAAAAATTAGAGTTTGGCCTGTATAATCATGAAAGGAGTCTCCTAAGAAATTAAAACTTTATTTAAAATAACAGTTATTAACTCAGTTTAGTGAAGACAAGGCTTTTCTGCTTCAGTGGCTGAGACAGTGAATCTGAGCTATGCTGAGTTGTGTGGATTTATCACCTTAACTGGCACTACTGTGGAGTTCACCGAGATTTCTTCAAGGCCAGACAAGAAATCTGGGACAGATCATACTAATAAAACCAGATCTTAGGGCCATCTTTCTTTTTTTGGTACACATGAATCCCCATAAGTGCATTATCTTCTGTATCTCGAAATGGTGAGATCCTGTCATCGTTTGAGCACACACATTTCAAAAATGTTGGCCTATGAAAGAAGGATCTCTCAGTAAATCATAATAAATGGTTCTGTTCAATTAAAAAGAAAAAAAAAAAACAAAGAAAACAAAACATGGGCCACCAATATAAATATATAGAAAACTGTATTACAGAGTAATTTAACATAGTGTTTCACACTTCTCAAAGGTGTTTGTTAATTAGTATTCTCAAGGACACTGAATTTTTTCAAGGTACAATTAAATAACATTTGAACAGTGAAATAATTAACTGGTCCCAAACTAAACATACCTGACTGTGTTTGAAATCTGATCCTGCTAAGTTTGAAATCAGTAAACGAGATGGCAAAACCTCTGCTGTAATGGCAAGGGCTGTATTTTACAGCCCCTGAAAGACATTGAGCTGAGAGAATTCTGTTTAATCCATGATATGGAAAGCTTTGTGCTTGCAACCATAAAGATTCAAATTAATTGCTCTTTTATTAAGGGCCTGAGAAAACCAACAGGTTTTTTTAGGCTTCCTGTGACCAAATATAACATTGTTATACAACAGCTCTCTCTTCCAGCTCTCAGCATGGCACCTTGCTAGTGAGAAAGACAATAATATTCTGCATATCTTCATTAAAAAAGAGTGAGAGGGACTTACTTTTTTCCCTAATTGTTCCATTTCTTCACTGAGTTCTGCAGAACTTCTTGAAGAAGAATCCTTAAAATGCCAAGAGCAGGTTTGAAATGTTACATAGAGATTATTTTTAGGAGTGAGCGTCCTTGATAAAATATTGCAATTCATGTATATGCAACATGTTAAGTATACTTCAGTGCTATAATCTTGATTTACGTTTGTAACAGATGATAATTAGTGTGCCAGGAGGAAAATAAAAGCAGAGATGATGACGTGGTGAAGAACTTGATTAGTGACAACTCTGAAGAGGGTGAGACATGAGAGCCAAGAAACTCATCAGCTTACACTTTTCTCTTTTTGCCTTGCCTTGCTTGCTTTGCCTTCACTTCCCCTCTTTCCTTCTTCATTTTACATTTTTTCCTTAATTTTCCCTTTTCCTTTCTTTAGTCCATTTTAAAAGTATCTGGCTATTTCTGAGTCTAGATATGTAATTTTTTCTTCATATTAAGAAACACATATTTTTTAATGGGGTTGTGCACTATGTCATTATGAAAGTGTGAAAACAAAAAATATCAGAAGTTTAAATCGTATTTGTAAAGTGGGAGAGGGCTCATACAAGTTTTTCTCCTATGAAGATCTCATGATTCCCACAGCTGATGAGTCTCTCCAGGTCTGTAGTTATTGAAGCCCCTTTGTCTCAGAGAAATATCTTGGGCGAGTCTTGTGGAACCATACTCTTTAAGGAATATAAAAAATATCTTTACATGTCCAAAAGAATACAGAAAACAACAGTAAGGGTCAGACAAGAACATAAAGATATTGCATAGAAAAAAGACATAAGATTTTATGAAGTCAATATTTATATGTTCTTTTTGCTTAAAAGCAAAATAGATCTGTGAATAATGAAGACAATCCCCAAAGACACAGCTACAAATATGAAATAAAAAGAATAAGATAATGGTTGGTTGGGGAAACAGAATAATTCAAAATATCTTCACATTGAAAAAATGCAAAAGAAAATTTAATGGAAAGAGAACGCAAAGTAACAAGGAAGAAAATGAAAATTTCCTTGTAAAAGAAGAGGAGTTTGGGGAAATGGGGAGGGTCGGTGCTGAGTGAAGGATAATATTTGGAAAATTTCAAAGAGAAAGGATGGTAAAATGTTCTACAAACAGAAAAAAAAAAAGAAAGAAAAACCCCACTAGATCTAAGAGTTATGTCAAAAGGAGGAAAAGACTATGTGAATGGAGTTTGGTATTAAAGAAAAATTAAGAGAGAATAATGTAATTAAATATTATAGAGAGAAAAGCATGGACAACTGAAAAACAAAAATGAGAATATGAAACTGAAGTTGAAAAGACTCAGAAATAGTAAAATAATACACACTACATCCTTCATTTTGCACAAATTGTTAGATTTTTCAACTGAATGGATAAAGATGACAGCAAATGTGAAAGTACTCAAAATAATGAAGATTTAAGAGTTCCTCTGTAGATTTCCTGAGCAATAGATGAAAAGGCAAAAATAAGATGAGAAAGTGAAGGACGGCAAAGTGACTCAAGAATGGATGGTGGGAGGGAATTTGCAGATGCATGACTTCAGCAAGACTTTCAAGATGTATGATTTTACTCTGGTGTCTGGAATCGAGGCTAACACTATTATCAAAATAAATGTTGACAAGGTGGGTAGGAGAAGAGATACTTTTTTGTTACTTCCCCCCCCCC
>VFFE01008914.1:196758-221820 GCA_008921705.1 Burhinus oedicnemus | reverse complement strand
ATTTTTTTTTCCCCCCCCCCCCCCCCCCGAATAACTATCATATCTGAATTTGATTAGATAATACCAAACCTATAGGCACCTATTTGTTGGCTACCTATGTTTATGTTATGAATGACTCCATGAGGCTTGAGAGGCAGAAAACCTGTCTTGTTGTGATATAGGTTTACCATTTCTAGGTCTGGGCTGCCACTGAGTATCTTTAAGTGACTTTACTGGCTATTCATGGAGAACCACTAGGGTGATACTTTGATATTGGTTTCTGTGAAGTTACTAGTTCAGTACTAGTAGTATGTAAGTATGATGCAATAGTCCAAGTGATCCATGTTCATTTGACTGAGAGTTTTCAGTTTCTGTACTTCAGAACAACAGTTATATTAAGCATTCTGTGAGTTTTCAAAACACCTGTGATGCTGAAATCTGGTGAATAGGAATGTCACTGTAAAATCACAGCAGCAAATTTAGTGTGATACTGTAAAAGCAAGGCAACATGGTTTTTTTACAGTGTGATTTTAATGTATCTTTCCAGTGTTACTTTATGATTATCATTAGCCTTCTAACTTCTCTAGATGGCCAAAGAAAAATCAAGGATTTAGGGTCAAACTATTGTGGCTTTGAGTGACACAGCAGATTTATGGGTTTCCTGACACAGCAACACTTTTACCTGCCAACACCTGAAAATTCAGGCACCCACAGTATGATTATGAGTAGGAAAATATGGCACTTGTCATCTCAGTATTTGACTTGCTACATTAAAATAAGGTATTTGATGTGTTGTATTATTTTCAGTCTTTCATGTATAAAATTATTTGTAATTTAACACTCACAATTTTAGTAGACTTCCCTATAGAAAATTACAACAGTATACATAAGTCATTACTTTGAAATCTCTTCAATTACCAATTATTAAAGTAATTTCCTGCACCCAAAATAGAAAATAATGCCTATGCATAATTTCAATTTTCTGCTTAACGTGTTGTTGAGCATTAACTTTTATTGGCAGCCAAGACATTGAGCAAACAAAAATAATTAATCTTGCCTATGTTTTTCACTGTGCCACGGTTTTGTAATAGATGATCATTGAAATTTTCTTCTAAGTGGTAGAATGCCTAAAAGAAAATGCTTTTTCCTTTTCTTTTGTTTCATGCAATGTTTATTAGAAGCCATTTGTTGCTGCAGAGATCCTTCATCTTATTTTAAATAAGTTTGTATGGCTCATTAAAACAAATCCTTTTTCTAATCAGATTATTGATTTCTTGCTTGCGTGTCCTACACATCAAACACACCGTGAGTTTTTTTTTGCATAAACTTTTTATTTAGATTAACATTTCCAAAGATGAAGAGAAAGTTACGATATCGTATTAATTTCTAACAAATCCAGAAAATACTGGAATTATGGTTTTGAGCTAACATTAACACTCCCTTAACTACAAATTGTTTCTATGTTAAAATATTTTTCACATTTCATGTATACTCTATTCCTCTCCTAAAGAGACTGTAAATTAATTTTGCAGGAATTCCCTCAGTAAAGGTCATAAACCCCAACACGGTTACATGGATTCTTAATATGCTATTCATAATTCCTTATGTTTCACTTAAAAGTATGTTATTTGCATGATAGAACAGAAAGAAAGGAAGACAAGCAATCAATCAAAGATAATAATATAAGTTGTTATATCCTCAGGCACCACTTCTATTTCAGGGTATTTTAAGAGTCCAAAAACATCTATTTCATTTTATTTTTACTGTTATCATCACCAAAATAACCTAAGTGTCTGTGAGGGAAGAAGACAATACAGTCCATCATGTGAGAGGAGAAAATAAAGGAAACAAAGCCAGTAATATAAAAAAGAGTTTTAACACCATATAATACACACATAACATAAACCCCTAATTTATGTCTTTTGGCTTTAAGATAAATCTCTGTAAAAGTTTTCATACGTAAAGGTTATGAAATATTTGTCTATTTGTTTAGTTCTTCTGATAATATATGTAAGAAAAAATGGTGTTTCTCTCTCCCTTCCACCTCATTAATCAGAGAATATACCTGCTCATAAAATGATTTACTCAATCATTAAATTATTTAGCACCTCTTTACCTTCTGCTGTAGGGAGAAGGAAATTTCTCTAAAAACATAAACCTTGTGGTCATTAGGGTATTTCAGCCCTATAATGTACCCCAGTATCTTTAAATTCGATATGTTTAGATCCTTAACATCTTTAAATATAAATGGCTTATTATGTTCTATAACTTAAGATGTTCCCACTACACATTATTACAGATGTTCAATTTTTAGTGTATTTTCAGTTTGTGTATGTATTTTACATCTCCTCATCCTTTTCCTCCCTTCCTCTCTCCTTGCCTGCAGCAGCAAAAGTCATGGCTATCAACTCTGCAATCTACTTGTGTACCTCTTGTTAACAGTTTGTGATCAATCCTCCTGATTTTGTCCCCACCTTGGTTTGCACAATTGTGTCTAACTTATGTTGAATAAATGTTCCATAGCCTTTGTCAGGTGATTTGAAAAAATGCTAATTACATTAAACAAAGACCTGGCCAGGGTCAGAGATACAATAACAGGTGGAGGAACCTCAGTGACTTTCCCGGTGAACTGAGGACGCTGAGTTGACAGCTCCTTGGGGCATTTCAGGACAATGACCAGCCCATGGGAATAAGATCTCTGTCTACTGCCTATGCAATGGGATAGGAAGCTGGCAGAAGCCTCTCTTCCACCAGACTGGGACAGAAGACCTCGCTTGGGTCCTGAAGGTGTTTGGAGATGGCAATCTCCAGCAGCTTTGTCATATAATAGTTCATTGTATTCTGAGGTTGTGTCCATTGTCGCTTAAGAAACCCTCTAAGTAACTAGCTATCATCCTGTGTCTTTATTTTTTGCTCTGTTATGGTTTCCATGCTGTTGAACTATTATGCAACCTAAAATATCTTTTACATCTGCCAAATATTCTCTTTTATTCTTCGTCCTATGTGTAAAAACCTATATATAGTGTCATTTCCCCTCCCCCCCTTTTCTTTTTTCTCATGTGAAATCAAACTTTGCATGCTGAATAATACATTCTTTCCTGCTTCATGTTCATTCACTCATGGATTCTTTGGATTTTCTTTTCATACACGGGGAAAAATCCAGCAGAGTAACGTCACGGAATCACGGAATCATGGAATTTTCAGAGTTGGAAGGGACCTCCAGAGATCATCTAGTCCAACTCCCCTGCTGATGCAGGAATGCCTACAGCACATTACTCAGGACTGCATCCAGGCGGGTCTTGAAAATCTCCAGAGAAGGGGACTCCACAACCTCCCTGGGCAGCCTGTTCCAGTGCTCTGTCATCCTAACTGTAAAGATTTTTCGTATGTCTGAATGGAACTTCCTATATTCCAGCTTGTGCCCGTTGCCCCTCGTCCTGTCACTGGGAACCACTGAAAAGAGTCTGCCTCCATCCTCCTTCAACCCACCCTTTAGATACTTGTAAGCAAGAAGAAGGTCTCCCCTCAGCCTTCTCTTCTCCAGGCTAAAGAGTCCCAGCTCTCTCAGCCTTTCCTCATAAAGGAGCTGCTCCAATCCCCCAGTCATCTTTATTGTCCTACGCTGGACTCTCTCCAGTAGTTCCCTGTCCCGCTTGAGCTGGGGAGCCCAGAACTGGACACAATATTCCAGTTGTGGCTTCACCAGTGCTGAGTAGAGGGGGAGAATGACCCCCCTCAACCTACTGGCCACACTCTTCCCTATGCAGCCCAGGATTCCATTGGCCTTCCTGGCCACAAGGGCACATTGCTGGCTCATGGATAACTTCCTATCTACCAGGACCCCAGATCCTTCTCCTCAGAACTGCTTTCCAGCAGGTGGTCCACCCCTAGCCTATATTGGTGCCTAGCATTCTTCCTCCCCAGGTGCAGGACCCTACGCTTGCTCTTGTTGAACCTCATAAGGTTCTTCTCTGCCCAGCACTCCAGCCTGTCCAGGTCACGCTGGATGGCAGCGCAGCCCTCTGGAGTGTCAGCCACCCCTTCCAGTTTGGTATCATCAGCCAACTTGCTGAGGATACACTCTGTCCCCTCAATCCAGGTCATTGATGAATATATTGAACAAGATTGGACTGAGTATTGACCCCTGGGGGACACCACTGTTTACAGGCCTCCAACTTGACACTGCTGCATTCATCACAACCCTCTGAGTTCTGTCACACAGCCAGCTCTCAATCCACCTCACTGTCTCCTCATCTAGCCCACACTTCCTCAGCTTCCTAATGAGGATGTTATGGGAGACAGTGTCAAAAGCCTTGCGGAAGTCAAGGGAGATGACATCTTCTGCTCTCCCCTCATCCAGCCAACCACTTATAACATCATAGAAGGCTATCAGATTGGTCTAGCATGATTTACCCTTGGTAAATCCATGTTGACCACTTCCAATAACTTCCTGTTCTTCAAGGTGTTTGGAGATGACATCCAGAACGAGTCGCTCCATAACCTTCCCAGGGACAGAGGTGAGACTAACCGGCCTGTAGTTCCCTGGGTCCTCCTTCTTGCCTTTCTTGAAGATTGGAGCAATGTCGGCCTTCTGCCAGTCCTCAGGCACCTCTCCTGTTCCCCATGACCTTCCAAAGATGATGGACAGTGGTCTAGCAATAACATCTGCCAGCTCTCTCAGCACTCGTGGGTGCAGCCCATCAGGGCCCATGGACTTATGGGTGTCCAGGTTGGCCAAGTGGTCTCTGACCCTGTCCTCCTCAACTGAGGGAAAGTCTTCCTCTCTCCAGACCTTCCCCCTTGCCTCCAGGGTCTGGCATTCATGAGGGACAACTTTAGCAGTGAAGACCAAAGAAAAGAAGGCATTCAGTAACTCCGCCTTCTCTGTGTCTTCCACCACTAAGGCGCCCATCTCGTTCATCAGTGGGCCTACATTCTCCCTAGTCTTCCTTTTTCTACTGATATACTGAAAGAACCTCTTCTTATTATCTTTAACCACAGTGGCCAAGCTGAGTTCTGCTTGGGCTTTGGCCCTTCTAATTTTCCCCCTGCAAAGCTTCACTACATCTTGGTATTCCTCATAAGTTGCCAACCCCCTATTCCAAAGAATGTAAACTTTCCTTTTGTTCCTGAGGTCCAGCCAGAGCCCTCTATTCAGCGAGGCTGGTCTTCTTCCCTGTCGGCTTGTTTTTTGGGACATGGGGATGGCCTTCTCCTGTGCTTTTAAGAGTGCCTGCTTAAAGTATGACCAGCCTTCCTGGGCACCTTTGCCCTTCAGGACTGTCTCCCAAGGGACGCTCTCAATCATGCTCCTAAGCAGGCTAAAGTCTGCCCTTTAGAAGTCCAAGGTGACCATTCTGCTGGCTCCCCGCCTTGCTTCTCCAAGAATTGAAAACTCTACCATTTCGTGGTCACTCTGACTGCATCCTAGAAAATGTTTGTGTGGCAGTCGCTGCTACTTAATAAAAAACGCCCCCAAAGTAATTAATTTTCCATAGGTGAAATATCCAGGTCTTTCTTATGCCAGCACCACTATGATTAGCTCTCTCTGCAGTAAACTGGGTGGGTCCATGGTACATAACAGTTGGCTCTAGACATTCCTCAGTTTTATGGTGGTCCTCCTGACACCCTAAGATGTAACTGATATTTAGATTTTATTTCAGTCCAAAGTTTTTTAAAATAGGTTTCTGGTGGTCTTCTCACTACTTTGTTTTTCCACTCAGGATAACTGCTTTACTCATCTTACTCCTGCTATCATCTATTATGTGGGGAGTGGAACTGAGGACTGCAGCAGACCTAGGTTTTGTATACACTTCTGGAGGATCGGGGAGTGCTTCTGAGCTCTTGGGGAACAACCTAATACTTGCAGAGAAGTCAGCTTAAAAAAGTCTCTGGTTGAGGTTTATCTGACTCATCTTTCTATATAAGCTCTTACATACATGTAGGTTCTTCTTGTAGTCAATGGACAGAATTAAACACTTAACTTTTTGTGAGGTAAATACCTAAAATATGTAAGACACATTGAATCTAAAAAAAGCCCATATCAACCATCAGCTACAAAGAGGCTTGGCTGCCTCATATGCAGACATCTGTACTACAGAAGTCCACGATTAAGTGAGATATAACCTCCCTCAGTGCCTGAATACAAACTTATAGAGATTGTGCAACTTGAGCTTCTCCATGGCATAACTGTTTTCAATTTGTTTATGCCAAAACCTGCTAAAATACAATTCTTCGCTTCCACTGTCCATTTTTGGTTTGGTGTAGAATATGATGAATGTGCAACTAATATTCTACTACAAATGCTGAGGAATCTTCAAAGGCTTGTGTCTAAGACCTGTTCGCCCCCCTTAAAATATGCTAATATAAAGCAGCCATATTTTATGTCATAAAGAGCAGCAATCTTCAAATAACATATTGCAAGTCGTTCAACATCCTGTTGTTGTTCAAAGCAATTCTTATGCTGTTGTATCGATCCACTCAAACAAGTGACTACAACAAGTCATTAGAAATTTTATATTCTCTCCTTGGTACAGGACTGTCACATAAGAAATATTACAGCTACTGTTCATAACACAGTCTAGAGATTAGTTCAGCTTGTGTGATAAACAGGTAATCAGTCATAAATCCCTTGAAAGACAACTGTCAAACATCTGGAAATGGCAAAAAATACTTGCTTAGACCTCAAGTTAGAACTGATCTTCACAGATGTTACGTAAAGACAACATCATTTTTCAGCTGAGCAGGCTTACATATTCCTTCCCAGTCTTTTAGCTTTTTTCACTTTTGCAGTCCTCCTCAGCTTCACAGCACAATACAATCCCTCCTTTACCAAACTGTTGCTATAACATTTCAGCTACAGGAGGTACTAAAATGTCCTGTTAATTACTATGTAACTATTTAAAGAAAAAAGGAATTCATTGCACTGTAAATCTTGCGTAAGTGTTAAAATTAGAACATGCCCTGGATTTCAGGCACTTTAAATGAAACTTGACTTTTAATCATATGAAGTAAGTATCAAATTCTCTCTCCATTACCTTTGACTTAGTTCAGAGTCACACTTTATGCCTAAATGGTTTAAAAGTTCTTCTCTTCAGTCAGTGGCTCAGTGCACGCTGTACAAGTGTAGAGAACAGCCTTCAGCATAAAAGAACCTGAGCTTTATAGGGAAAAACAATGCAAAAAGCTTAAAGATAAGAATAATAGAATATTATTAGTGCTCAATTAAGTGAATATTATTTACTTTAAGCTGCATCAATTTGCTAAGCTTTGCTTATGGTGGTGGTAGTAGTAGTACTAAAATATGTGGTACGATTGTGTAAAAACTGTTCGTTTATAATGTCCTAAAATATAGTAACATTAGGAAAAAGCTACAATGCAGAACAGCTGTTGCTTGTTGCCGTCAGTCTTGTTCATGCCAAGTAGGAGTTACTCCAGATGTAGTCTAATTGCAATCCTTTTGGATTACTCCAAGGGGTAACTGAACTCACAGGGTGATGACATATTTCCACAAAGACAGGCTATGATTCCACAAGTAATTTTTTTCTGTTGGTAAAACTGATTTAAGACATCTCCATCTTTTTTTTTTTTTTCCCTTCATCCACTCTTACATATGCCAGCACTCACCTGCCTATGAATAGCATAGCTGTACATTTGTTTCAGGGAAGTGTTGCAAGCCTGGTGACTAAAATGACAAGCCTAAACAAACAAAGAAACAAACAAACAAAACCCCAAAATTAAACAAAATAAACAAACCTTATAATCTAGGCTTCCAAATTTAGCTATAAATAGATGAGATGAATCCCATTTTTGTTCAATAAGCTATTTTGTTACTGAGTTCCTTGTAGGTAGAAGAACTGAAAATGAGGGGGGGGGAAGAATTTTTACTTTTATATTCCACATCATGGAAGAAATTCATGTATACTTACCTAATATTTAACGTCAAGATTCATATCTGGCAAGTAAACCAACTCCGACCAACAGTGTTCTTCTTTGAATGAACTATAAAACACTACCTATGGCATAGTATTGTGCATAGACCAGTCACTTTGCACCTTCTTATATTAGTCTTTGCCAAGGTTTTAACTCTGTGACTAATTCTGTGATCTGAACTGCTGTGATAATACCTTCCCCCAATATTTTGCAGCTTTGTTCCTCCTACTTTTGTCAAGATTTTCTGCCTCTTTTTCCCCTCTACTTTTGCTTCATTGTTTTTCTTTTAACAAGAATATTTAATAAAACCTGTAAATACTTTTTATCAACAGGGTGTCATAATTACACAAACAGTAAAGTTCCTTGTCTGAAGTGATACACATCCTCAAAATCTTTCTAAGGATTTAATAAATAAACAAACATGAAGTAGTCAATAAATAGATATGTAATAAGACAAGGATGTTATTGATTTTGAAAAAGAATTCTTAAATTGTTATTGAATATATATTAGATCTTATTTTTCTTTATGTCCAATATTAATACAACCTCAATAAAAATCCAATTAGGTGATGCAAAATAACATTATGTATCCAATTTGTTTTTGTTGGAAAAGCTAAAAAATTCTAATGGTTTAAGTAATTAGTTGCAAAATTTTCCCATTGAAAATTTCAGTGCTGCTTGTCAAATGAGGCTATTCAGGCAATAACCATTAAGTATTAAACCTAGAAGCTAGCATACACTAAAGCATGAGAGAGATTGAATCATTAAAACTAGATTTTCCCTCCCTCCCAAAGAAAATGCTTTGAAGATTTGTAAAAAGCCTTAGAATCTGACCCTTGAAAAACTATTTACTGCTTAGATAACAGACGCATTATGCAAAATAGAAATTACGTGGCCAGCAAGTTTTATTAAATGTCCCTTCCCTTCCCTTCCCTTCCCCTTCCCCTTCCCCTTCCCCTTCCCCTTCCCTTTCTTTTTCAGTAAGTTGTTTGGAGGCAACACTAATAGATTTGTGGATGGCTTTCTTTCATATTTTGAAAGTCATTAGATCATTTTTTGTAAATTTGTTCTAATTTGCATTTTAATTTGACAGTCATCATGATTAAAAACAGAATACAGGAATTGCACCTGTGTTCCTAGTTCTAGTGGCTTTTAACATTATTTCACACTGAACATTCATTACGGTAATCTTGCAAAATGTGCACAGTGAACTGATGTTTTGAAAATTTTCTCAGCAGTTTTGGACAGTCTGACATAAATATTGTTTGCTTTTATTTTTATCACTTATATTAAGCCATATCCTTCCACCATGACCGACTGCAGAGAGAAGCATAACTTAAAATACAATTTAACTGAACAATTTCAAGAAGAATTGTGGTTTTTTCACTTTTAGCAGTTACAAACTTTTGTATTTAATCCTGAGGTGTCCCAATCCATATAAATTACCAAATCTCACTTTGTTGAAAATAGTAGTCATTTCATTCCCCCTCCAGATTCTCCTCACCCACAGTAACCCACTGATGATAGCCAAGTTGTTCTCACTACCCTGTTCATAGTTCATCTTTTTGTTTCATAGTTATTATTCTTCAGAAAAAGAACAACTGGAGCAACTGAGTTTCAATTAGTCTTCGTTTTTGTTTCAAATCTCCTGTGGCTTTGCCTTTTCTTTTAATATTTATAAGCAGAAGTTTATTTGCGCAATCATTTTGTCCTTTATATCCAAATAGTATTGTGTGCTTTCTAGCCATAAACTGAAAAAGGAAATTTTTAAATGTTTTAAACTTTTCTCAGTCTTTGAAGAAAAGCTTTTATCTTCAGTTATTTATGTTAATGATTGAAATCTATTAATAGTTGGGTCATTAATTCAAATAATAACAATATGGGGAAAACAATCCCAACTAATCAGAAAAAAACACTTTATTCCGTTGATATCCAGTTCATGATAAGTGCTTTAATATCCAAAAGCATGCTAATTATATCTCTGACTAACCAGAGTGATTTGTCATCACAGCATTTTTATACATTTGTATATTTCACAAGAAACTATAGTGTAGTGTTTGTGTAGATAAGATAAAAATTCCACAGTGACATTGCCCTGTCGAAAATGTTGATTGCAGAGATTTTAAAAGTCATTTCCTGTTCACTCCGAAAAAAGGAAAGGATGACTCGAAAAGAGTAAGACCATATTAAAGTGCTCACATTGTTAAATGGAGTGGTTAATAACGGCAAAAGAAACTATTTCCAGATGATTTCAGATGACAAGCTCAGTGAGCATAAGTGAAAATGAAAGAAAACCAATACAGAGTAGATGTTAAAAAGTACCTTTTCACCTCTAGAATAGTAAATACACAGAACTGTCTAGCAGACAAGGATGTTGAATTAGAAATATGAGAATGAGTCAAGAACAATTAGAATACACTCAGAGAACAAAAAAGTTTATAAAGGTGCTTTTATAAAGGTTCACAGCTTTTCTGCCCTGCCCCTCCTCATTTCTTCTGGTTTCAGTGAATTCCTTCACCACATTGTTTTCAACCCTGCCAACATTTGTGATTTAAACAGAAAAATTCATTGATGGATTGATTTTGTTCAATAAATAAATAAATAAATAAGGTTTTTTTGTTTGTGGGGTTTTTTAAATTTTTTTTAAAGAAGTATATCCACAAGAAAAATTTACAATGGAATGACTCCTCTTATGCAGAAGCCAGGAACGCACCTTTATGGAATTGATTAGTATGAAAACTGCTCTACTGTGATATTTATGCCTGTCAAAAGATTAGAATACTTTTAATCTAGAATTTCCTGATGATATTATGATATCTGCGATGGATTTAATAAGCATATATAGAGGTCTTAAGAGTCTGAATTATTGTATTTTCTTTTTTATATACTATCTGTGGTATATATGTGGATAACTCCTAATAAAATCAAGTAAGCACTTTAATAAAAACAAAACAAAACAAAAGATTCAGTAGCTACCATCCTACTGAATATCGTCAGATAGATTTAGATGCATTAGTGTTGACAACTTTCCTTAGTTTTTCATATTATGTAGTCACAAATGACTTGATAGGTCAGGAAAAAAGAAAATATAAAAAACATGTTGCAGCTGGAGTGGGGGGCAAAGCCGAAGCTGATGAACTTGAATCTCCATTCAATTTTCAAATTCCAAGCTGTATTTTTCCATTCTTTTTATTCTTTTTTTTTTCCACTCTCTGCATTTTATTTCATTAATACGGTTCCCAAATTAATAAACCGGTGGTGAAATTTCCTCAAAAATTTAACCAGGGATTTCAGTTGGAACAGCATGGAATAAGAAACTTGGAAGATGTAACAGAAAGGGATAGTCACTGAGATGTCCTTTTTAGTTTTAAAGGTGACTTTGACCAATGCTTGCATTAGAAAGCACACATAACTCAATTACCTATAATTAGCAAATTCATTCGACGAAACATGTATGTGTTCAGAGCTAAGTTAACTGTGCAGTGAGAAGTGCACAGGTGCTACAGACTATGACAAATATTTGGAGTTAGTCAGCTGTCTAAACAGTGGCAACTAATGCCATTTTAGGCACCTAAGCATATTGCATCCCTAAAATTTTCTTTATTTAATTATTTGAATTGCATTGAAAATGTGATCAGTTTGTCTCTAATAAAAGTAGAAAAAATCCATGAGGTGATGTAACTGCATTAATTACGGACAACATAAAGGATATTTTTATCAGCTACTAGGCTTTAAAAAAAAATTCATGCAATGGAGTTGAAGAATATTGTCATTACAAATTTATCTTTTTGCAAAATGCTTATATCCAGTAAATAAATCTAGCTTTTTTCTATAGACAATTATTTAATACTGATAGCAGTTTAAATACATGTGCATTTGTGCTAAGTAATGAATATTACATATATTTGCTGATTAAGGAGGATCAGGTTTTTCCAGTAATAAAGATGAAGAGCAGAAAGCTGCTGGCCCAGGTAAGAAATCCTTCTGAAGAGCTTCTTTATTTGTTTATTTATTCATGGTTTTTGTGCAGTGCTAATTTCTGGATACTCCATCAGTCTTGCATGTTTTGCCAACAAATTGGCAGGTCTGACTCAGGGTGTGAGTTCATCCTTCCACCCCTGTTATATCACAGGGCTTTGCCATAGAAAGTTTCTTCTCCCATTCCCTCTGTAAGGATGTACGGGTGGTCCTCCTTGGATGATCATGACCAAGCAAAGAGAAGTGCTAATTCTAACTGACCATGTGGGAAACAAAAGACATGTTGCCCTGACAAAAGATGAGAGTCTATGTCCAGTAAAAACTTTCTAATGAGGATGGTGCTAACCTTCTCATAGAGAAACTGCAGAAATATTCCTGCATAGCAACAAGGATGATATTCTACTATTTCTGGCAGGGTACAGCACTGGTTGGGATACTGGGCTGAGGGGTCATGCCAATGCCTCATCCAGCATCCAGTCACGGGCTCACGGTTTTACTAATTCACAGTGACTGTTTGCGACTCAACCACGTAACTCTACATTCACTGGAAAGATTCAAATATGTTCTGGCAGGATCACATAGATTCAACAGCACTATTTGTTGCACAGCAGCCTGAAGAGATACTCTTAGTTATTCCCATTTCTGTCTGACCTTTTTACCAAATATTTTGCTTCTTTTTAGAATTTGCATTTTTGCATTCAGACAAGCAAGAATAGGAACTGAAAACTGAATGATTTTGTATAACGGTGTTTTAAACTGCACTATACTTATTTTCCTTTTTTTGTCATGTTAATTTCTTATAACATTCATATCTATATGGATGGAACTATATTTCCTTTCCTGTAATTTTTAAATTTTTTATTTATTTTAGCCATTTAAGATTTTTTTATGGAATAAGATGCACTATAATTCTGATTCTGTAAAGACTTAAATACCTGTTTCTCTCTCTTGTGTAAGTACTTCAGACTATGCACATAAGCAAAACTAAACATGAATGTATGTGGGGTTTTGTTTTTGTTTTTTCTATTTTTCTCTCTGGATCAGGCCTCACAACTGTTTTGACCCATGGTAAACTAAGCATGTTCAGAGACAGATTATTTTGGCTGGCAGTCAGCTGAATATGAGCCAGCAGTGTGCCCAGGTGGCCAAGAAGGCCAACAACATCCCGCCTGTATCAGGAATAGTGTGACCAGCAGGACCAGGGAAGTGACTGTCCCACTGTACTCAGCTCTGCTGAGGCCCCACCTCGAATACTGTGTTCAGTATTGGGCCCCTCACTACAAGAGAGTCATTGAGGTGCTGGAGCGTGTCCAGAGAAGGGCAACAAAGCTGGTGATGGGTCTAGAGCACAAGTCTTATGAGGAGTGGCTGAGGGAACTGGGGTTGTTCAGCCTGGAGAAACAGAGGCTCAGGGGAGACCTCATTGCCCTCTACAACTACCTGAAAGGAGGCTGTAGCGAAGTGGGCATTGGTCTCTTCTCCCAAGTAACAAATGATAAGGAGAGAGGAAATGGCCTCAAGTGACACCAGGGGAGGTTTAGATTGGATATGAGGAAAAATTTCTTCCCAAGAGGGTTGTCAAACATTGGAACAGGCTGCCTAGGGAAGTGGTGGAGTCACCATCCCTGGAGGTATTTAAAAGATGGGTAGATGTGGTGCTTAGGGACATGATTTAGTGATGGTTTTGGCAGTGTTAGGTTGATGATTGCACTCAATGATCTTAAAGGTCTCTTCCAACCTAGGTGATTCTATGATTCAGTGATTCTATGATTCTATTTTCAGATTTTCTCTCTGACCATCTGGGTATGAAGTATTACTGACAAAACTACAAATGTGAAGAAAATTCAACAAATCAGATTTTCCTAGGAAATCAAATTTAGAGTTATTTATTTTTACTCATCTCCACGGAATAAGACAATACAATTTCATTAAAAAAAAGCCAGAGTGGAACATTTAGCATTTTAATATAAAATTACTGTGCAGTTTATGTGTCATTGACAAATCAGTGTAAATTACAGAGACAAAAGAGGAGGGGGAAAAAGTATGTCTTACAATACACATTTAAAAAACAAGACCTGAAAAAGTAAGATAAGGTATGTTAAAGTTTAAAATTTTTATACAGTTCTTCGCCTCTTGAGAGAAGAAAAACGTTATACATAATGACCTTAGCATTTAACCACAGTTTTAGCAAACAAACTTTAGAAGTATCTGCTATGTGCTCTGCTTACACATTGCATAGGAATATAATAATGTTTTTTTACCAAATCAGACTAAAAGACCTAGGTCTGTGTCCCATTTCTGCCACAGATTAGCAGTGGCACCTGAGGAGGAGTATAAGATCGAGGCAGGCTTCTAGTGGTTTCTGTACCTGTACAGTCTGCCAGCCTTAGGCCAGCTTTCTGTGACTCAGAAACAGCAGAAGCAAAATGTTGTGTTTTTCTATGTGATTTCATTCAATAACCTTTTGAACCCATGCAAAAATTTTTGTATCCAAATATTTTACAGAAAGCTCTTCCTGTTCCCAGCAAATATCTGAGCACCACTATGTAAGGAAATGCCTCCTCTTATTTGTCCTAACCCAGCACCCCAAGTCTCATTTGTATCACTGTACTCCAAACAATAAACAAACCTTCCTCAACCAGCCTTTGCAGACCACTCACAATTTAAAAACTTTGATCATCTTTCAAGTCAGTTGTCTCTTTTCCATGATGAAAAGACCTAATCTGTTAATTGGTCCTTGAATGGAAATAATTCTGTATCCTTCTTGCCCCTGTCAGGGACTTGTTCTGCCTTCTCTGTCTGTTAAATCTTATTTGAGAACAGAGGAACAATAACTGAATATGATATTTATCTTGTAGGTACATTGTGGACTTGGAGTGAAATAATACACTTTTCTTCATTTGTTTTTGCTCCTTTCCTATTAATTCTCTGTGTTTTGGTTTTTTTAAGCTATTTTTGAACATCAGTTTAGACTGCTTTGCAGAGTATTTATTATAAACTTCTTACAAGCAATACTATGATTCCTTTCGTTTTTCAAAAAAAAAGATCTTTAGATGTTCAGGATAAATGACACAAAAACAGCTTATGACTTTGACCTTGTGGTAGATGCTATTAGAGAATTAATTCTAATGAACAGTCCTGACATTTTAACGTTCAAAAAACCGCTGCTTAGAATAGAAAATTAAAGAAAATTAATGAATATGCAACGTTATGAACATGAATATTAATACTATCTATATAAGTGTCGACCAGTTTGAAGATAACCACTTGGAAGTTTAACAACTTTAAAATGAAAGACAATTATTTTTCAGCTTAATTGGTGATGTATTTCTAAGAGGTTTTTAGGCTTAACTGTTACTATAAATTGCAGTTACAAATTACAGTTGTTAAGCTGGGACTGTAGATACAAACAGTAAAAAAGTACCTTGTAACTGTGATAGTCACAGTTCCAGTTATTTCTACAAGCACATTCAAGTACTATCAATGTCATTTTCAACATTTATTTTAATAAATATAGTCTACCATCAAGAGAACAAATATGTGGTGCCCAGACATGCTAGACAGCTGAATACTAAGGAAAATTAAACAATCCATTCTCCAGTTTCCTAAGGCTTTATATGTGTATAGCTATTGGAGAGAGTATACCGAAAAATCTCCCACCAACAGATCTTACCATTCCCACCATCATAAAACAGAAAGAGCAAATATATCTGAAAAAATGTTGTAAGAAGCACTTTCCTAAACTTAATCCTTTATTGCCATAAGGCTATTAGTAGACTTCAGAGTGGATTCCCTGCTGTGTTGTCCTAGTAATTAGGAATGCAAGCAACAAGAGGGGTATAGGTAGCGATGTCTATTACTTATGCTAAAACTTAAGATAGATAGATAGATAAATAAATAAATAAATTCATCTCCAAAAAGTGGCATCCCAGGGGCTTGTGAACCTACATTGTAAGTGTTATACTGCAACATCAGGGCCCTTAAAACAGTACTACCTTGTGGAGAGGCAGGTTGGATGAACTACTTCATCACAAAATCTGTCACCTGCCTTGGTAATATATCATGGTTTCAGAAAGTTAATAATGTAAAACATGTCATGAACATGCTTAAGAGATAAATAACACTTATTTTGGTTTATTTTTCTTCTTCGGTATTGGTAGATCCACAGAGCCTGTTGTTTGTGCTAAATGTTTTGCCTGGAGTGGGATTAGGTAAAAAGGAGGTTGAATATCACAGATGACAGAACAAATTTCTATAAGAAACTCAGGCTCTGACCAAGTTATTTGCATTTCTGCTAGCTAAGAAGAGAGAAAACCAACTGGAGAGAAATGAGAGAAGAAATTGCGCTGTGACTAGAGGTGTTCCCATAGGACTATAGTTTTGAAAACGAGGCCATAACACCTCAAAGCGCCTGTATATCACAGACAGAAGAGGTGGGGGAAGAGGTCCAGATCCCAAAGGATGTGTTACCAGCCCTTCTCATGCTGAGACTACTTCAAAAATCAGTAGTACTCAGTGAGTGCTGAGGGAAGTGTTCAGCAGATGTAAACTGCATGAAGAAATGCAATCTTTGAGATACATATAGATGCGAGATAAGTAACACTAGAAATGTAAGTAGTGGGGAAACTAGACTGGGGTTCTGGTTTATATTTCTTTGTTTGTGGTGTTTGCACTTACATAACAAAAAGCCTGACCTGTTGTTTCAACTTTGTAGCAAGAGGTCTGCCCTTAACCACTGAACAGTAAATCTTTTCTATACTATCAAGACAGTTCCACACTACAGGGGCAAAATGAAACTAAAAAATGTTGAATCAACAGTGAATCTAGAAATTGCTACTCCAGAAGAGGTATTAAATCTCATTAAAGAAGGACATGCAGGTACCTCGAAAAAAAATGTGCCTAGGGTGCTGGGGATTGATCCTTAAAAATTGGTAGAGGAGCTGCTTATTTTCTGATGATAAATTTTAGGAAGATGATTAGTAACTCCTGTGACTCTAAGCAAGCCTTAAAATGTCATATATAATTAAGCAAAAATTCCATAAAACCGACCATTCATATATATCCTTCAGTAATTTCTAAGGATGGAAAAAGAAGAGTGGAGAAATACTTGGCATTAAAAGGCCATAGGGGGCTTAAAGTCCCCTCATCCCTTGTTGAATCTGTACTTGAGATATAAATTTAATCTTCAAGGTTTTGTTAATATAAAAATTTTATTACTGCTGTCATAGGACTCAGCCTTATAAATCATGATGCATAGTTGCTCCATGATTGAAGCCCTGGATTCCACTGGACATGTGTGTAGTCTGTAACGGTAAAGAAATCATACAAGTTTTCTGCAGTTTTGTTGCAAAGATTAGAACTGAATAACGGCATAGATGATTCAGAGAGGAATTTTTGTAAAATATCACTTTATTACATCTGAAATCCAGATAGACTTAGATGTATAAGGCCATGTCTTGATGGCAGAATAGGGCAGTATTTTAGAGACCTTCAAGCTATTCTACAATAAGCTGACATGTCTGCTTTGTACAGTGTAGCCTTGGGGAAGTCTCAAAGTAGCAGTTGCATCAGAAGGTAATTCAGTCTTTTTACCTCTACTCCCATGCCAATGTGCCCAGTCCAAAACCAATCCATTGTGCTTTACCTCGGGAACTGTGCCTTGTGTTAGGATAACCTTCTGCAATTAATTACATATCAAAAATACGTAAGACAAAATGGAATTTGCTAATGGCTCCTGAAGACTGAAGGCTTTCCTTTCAGTTATGATCTTATCACAAACGTCATATGTTTGTGCTGAAGAAGCAAGGCTGCAGATGCAGATACGTCAGTGAAAAAAAACAAACCCCACAACTCTTTTCAACACTTTTTCACCATAAAAATTAGAAGACATTGTTTTGCTGATGACACTAATTAAGTACGTGACAAACACTTGTGCTCTCATGTTTTACTTTGCAGGCAAAGTACACCACTGAGAGTCAGATCTAGAGCATTGTTAAACATCATTGCCAAAAAAAAAGTCTGCCAGGACTTAAACTTTTTGTCTCAGTGCATCTACAGTCATTCTTACCTCATAAAATTTCTTACTCACTCTAATCCAAAAACACTGCAGGAACCTTATGCCCTGGCTTCTTTCCCAGTTGTTGCTGCCCAGGGTAAGTCGTTTCTGAAAGGAACAGAGTACTGCAGTGAGCTCTGTTAAAGAAAAGATTTGGACAGGTTCACCCAAAACTCTTCCAGGCCAAATATTGTCTTCATTCCCTCAGCTAGAATTTCAGCTTTGCTGGTGTGTCAAGGATCGGCATGCGGCAACAGGTAACTCTTCTCTTGGGGCTAGGGGAGCCTGTGCCCACCAGGATGTTATAACAGTGAAATTTTCCTGAGTCTTATTTCCCTCTTGCACTCAGCATGGTCCGCATATGCAGTCTGTGCAGACTATCACCAAACCTTGTACAACAAGACATTGGAAAAAGACGTGTACTGAATCCGGCTGTCTTCCTATTAAGGTGCTCCCCTGCGGAAAAGCATCAGCCACCACTGTTATGCATACTACTATCCATATGCATTTAGGAGAAATGTGTAGGGAATCACTAGCTCATCAATCCCTGTTAAAAAATGAGACAGAGGTTGCTCCCTTCTTAATACTATCTAGAAGCTACTTTTGGTTCAGATTAAATTTGGATCTCTGAAATTAAACCTATGTAAACAAGACTTCAGAATTTTTTTTCTGGGAAAAAACTGTAAATCCTTTGTTGCAAACAGTAATTCACTGATCTCAGCAAGTGTCATTCAAGACATATTTCAAGCCTAATCTAAGATGGGTTCTGAGAAAGTCCCTTTTGGATTCTCAATAGATATACTAGAATCATCATAGAATAGCCCAGGTTGGAAGGGACTTTAAAAGATTATCTGGTCCAAATTTTCATAGGAACGGGAGCCTAGATGAGATTATCTATGCCCTGTCCAGTGATGGGGACTCTACCGCATCCCTGGGGATGTTGTTCTGGTGAATGGTTGTTCTCACTGTAAAAAAATTTTCTTTCTTGTACCAAGACAAAACCTCTCCCAGTGCAGCTGGTATCCATTGCCCCTTATCTTCTCCATGTGGCTCCTTGTGAAGAGAGAGGTTCTGTCCTCTTTGTAGAGGCCCTTTAAGTACTAGAATACTGTGATGAATTCCCCCCTGAGCATTCTCTTCTCCAGGGAGAAAAGACTTAGCTCCTTCAGGCTTTCCTTATAGGTGAGGTTCGCCAGCCCTTTGATCATCTTTGTGGCATGCCTTTGGACCCTCTCCAGTCTGTCCATGTCTTTCCCTAATTACGGGGACCAGAACTGGACACAGGTGCAGCCTGATAAGCCCTGAATAGAGTGGGATGATCATGTCTCTACCTCTGCTAGTAATGTCCCTGTAGATGCAGTCCAGCATCTGATTTGCCTTTGATGCTGCTGTGGCACACTGCTGACACGTTCAGCTTGTTGTCCACAAGGTCCCTCAGGTCTCTTTCAGCAAGGCTGGTCCCCAGATACACAGACCCTAATACAAGAGATGGGGTACAGCAGCCTGAGGGACAGTTGGATGAAGCTGGACTAACAAGTCTTAAACACAGTTGGATACCTTAAAATTTATGGTTTCTGGTCTTGGAACAATTGCACTAAGTGTGGTCTTGCAGAAGAATATTAATGTGAAAATCGGTAAAATTAAAATTCATAGGCAAAGTTCTAAGAAACTCTTACATTTAAGAGGTTCTTAATTATTTTAAAAAAGTTTGATTCAAACTCAAACCAAAGTAGTAATATTCAAAAATCCCAGAAATCATGTTTTTGAAAGGGAAAGGAAGAGTCTCCTCAAATAATTCAGAATAACTGTCCAGGGTCTAAATGGTCAATTAGAGCTAGCACAATTTTGAGTAGGTGCATGTATTATGGGTAAAATACCTTAAGGTGGCATATCCAAGTGCCAGAGATACATTTCATTTCAATACAGTTGGGTCACAGCACTCAAAATGGAAAAATAATTTCACTGAACATCCTTTTGTATTTATGGCTTGAGACTTTTTATCAACGCGAGTAATGCCCCAAGATATGTGATGTTCATCTCCTCTTGCCTCCAGTTCCCCTTGGAGTAACTAACATCTGGAAGAACTGATTGCTGAAATCCTGGCTGATAATAAGAAAAGAGCAGCATGAGTGATTGCCTTCTGATCACATGAGCAAAAAGAGGGCTATGGTGACTTATAACTGATATACATTCTAAGACTATTTGATGCTTCTACAGTTCAGATAGTTTTCATCAAAATCAAAAAAGAAAGGGGATAAACTTCTTAGAGCTCATGATTCATACCTCATACGTAGGAGTTTGGCTAAATCGCAAAGTTATTTCCTTTGCATTTTCTCATCCTTGGCATCAGGTACACCAGTAAAGAATAACCTTATCTCAGGTGTCTTGTCACATCTGGCAAATTCATTTGAACTTTCAAGTAGATCTGTCCCTGTCATTAATATTGTTCTTGACAAGATTTCCAAAAATGTGCAGACTCTTGTAGACATTTTCTTTGTGTATAAGAAAATAAACATATATATATATATGTTCATATGTCTACAAATATGTGGTTTATGTATAAAATCAAGCTCAAAGCAGCAATCATATCTCAAAAGTGTTGTGGATAATGGGTTTTAATTCCTTCAGTTTAATACAGTTGTCATACTGGAAAGAAGTATATTTTGGGGATTACTTAACCAGGATTACTTAACCATCACCCCTAATTTCTGTCAAATAGTTTACTAAACAAACAGAATGATCAATTTAAGCTGTTAAAAAATTAAGTGAATTGAAATATTGTCATTTATGTCTTCTTTTTCAAATCCTTTGTCTCTCACACAGCTTTTACAAATTTTAAACGTGTATTTTTAGAAAGTGAAAGCCTAGAAGCTCACACCATCTAATTTCTATTATTTTATACTGCTGTATCTCTAAGCAATTCCATCAAAATGGGTTAAATTCAAGGCAAACCAAAAGACACTAAGCACAATGTCTCACTCAGTTTAGGAAACTTAATCTATAAGAGTAGGAGGACAAAAATAAAAACAAATATTTAATTCAGCTTTATTTAATAATAATAAATTAATTAATTAATAATTAATAAGACAATTTTCTGCTCCTTTTCATAGGATGACAGGTATTAAGGTTAATTGTCTGTTTAAATTACAGTCTGAGCATTCTGATTTTTCCTTTTCTCAATCATCACTCTCCATAAGTGGGATGAGCTCTTTCCTTCCTGCCATATACATTGCTGTAGAGGAAAATCTAACCTTCAGAGTCCTACTCTTTTTCAATCTTTTCTGATTTCATAAGTTAAATCCTGTTAGTATTTTCAGAAAATTTGAAATTTTTATTGATTACATTCTTACCTGTTTAGACTTCTGAGTATCTCATGAAAATATGTCTTACCATTCCTTGCAATCAATTTGTCTTCTACTGCTAACTTCTAAAAATTAAGGGGGGTAATTTTTTCTTTTAAATACTTTTTTTAACTAATGTATCATATACTCCTAGATAGGAGGGTGCATATGGTATTACTAAAATGAAGAGGGAGCCCAGAGTGAACTTAAGTGGTGGATCACTGATTTTCCATAATAGGAATTAGGGATTAACTCATTCCCTCTTTCCAGACCAGTCCAACTCACTCTCTACCAGACAGATTTGTCCCAGCGGAAGGCAGTCCTCAACAGTGTGAATGCCAACCGCTCATGCCACTAAAACTCAGCACTACTCAGAAGTAGTTTTACAGCTTGAGGCTATGATTACACTAGCAAACTTAACATAGACAAGACACAGGATTAAGCACTGGTGAGTCCATTACCTGTTAGTATGCTCACTGGTGCTGGGTCAGTAATCATTCCTGCGGTCTGGAGTTGCAGTAGCCCTATGTAACACCTTGGCACACTTCAGGGGATAAAATGGGACAGAGAAGTCTTGATGAAACCACTTCACTTTTTGAGGGGGAAAGAAGTAATCTAAGCATGGGGGCCAAGCTACACCATGTGGCTTGATTTCAGGGTCTTAGAATGTTCCTTGTATTTACCTGTTAGACATTCCTGTGTGGGACATAGAGAGAAGGATAGAAGGAAGACAGAGGAGAAGACACTTGTGTAGCTTTGAGGAGGAGTGTTTAAAGACTTGCGGGGACCAAGAAGGGGATAAGAACTAAAGTACTTACTGAACCCAAGAGTTTTAAAACTGATCTGAACAGCAGATCTATACCAGGAAGTACATATAAATAATGGAAGATATAGTCAGCAAAGCCTCAAGACAGAATATTTTAAGGGCAGCACCTTTGTTAAAAAAAAAAGGGGAGAAAAATACCAAAAGAGTTGACTTCAGGTGCAGTGTCTTTATAAGAAGTTTAAGATATATTTTATTTCAGGATGCATAATTTATGTAGTATAAGCATAATCTAAAAAGTTTTATACTACCAGGCTCCTTGAACGGATGGGGAGAGAAGTCATTTTTTTCTGTCTCTTCCTATTTGTCCCAGCCACCCATCTTTCTGATGAGGATACAGAAGTGTATCACTTTCAGGACACAATAGAAGCTGAGTTTTCCATGACTACCTCATGCAGGCCTCATTTTGCAGGCCTATGCTCTGTTGGAATCAATTTACTTTTCATGTGATAATGTTGTGTTATCCTAGACACAGCAGAATAACCCTTATTTGGAAATTTTTAAATATTACAGATACATTTGAAGATTGTTATCTTTTGACTCCAGGCTATTTGTTTCTTTGAAGGGAGTATTCATTTTTAAGGACAGATTCTAGGAACCCACCTGCCATTTAGGGAATTTAGTATGCTTCATTTACAAGATCCTGATTACCATATTCCACAATCTGGTAATGAAGTTCATTTAAGAAACTGAATGAGATTTTGAGTCCCATCAGTTTAAATTGCTTCTGCTTTAAAAACAAAATTAAAATATTCTTAGACTATTATGGTGTCTGAATTTTTCCCCCAAGTGAATATATACCAAAGTCAACAAAATAACTCATTATTTATTTTTGTCTCCAATACTTTTTCAGCATTCATTTGTTGGAAGTATAAATGAATTGCTGGATGTAAAATTACTTGACTACAGTGTTCCTCAGTATTTCTTCTTACTAAGCTCATGAAAGAGAGTAAGTTACTCTCTTAGACAGCTTGATTCAGGTATATGGCAACTTTTTATTTCTCCAGAGTGTTGGTTAAAACACTCTAGGTTGGTTCAGCTGAGAGCTGCAATTAGGATAAAGAGAGTTATTCAGCTTTTGCTTATGACCTTTAAATGTGCACTTGTTCATGGAATTCTGTGTCCTGAAATAGAAGGAAATTGATGGTAACGATAGCATTGCCTATTACAAGATACACACTCAGGTTTAAAAAAGTTCATAGCAGATAAAGTAAAGTAATTCTGAGGCAAAGGAACTTTGTTGTAGCAGCTCTGGTACCACCTTTTTGTGTTCTCAAGGCACATATTCAAATACTGTGATCTAATACCTGGTTGGGTGAAAGTATTTCCTTTCTTTGGCAATAGAAAGTATTTAACTTCTGCTAGATGTTGACACATAATGAGGTGCAAACACATTTTTTTTTCCCCGATGTAATACATTATTTGCATTTCCATGTGTCTCACTGGAACAGAAAAGGTTTTCAGACAATACTTTGCCAACAAAGTGCTTATCCTTTATTGTACCTTTAAGTATTGGGTTTGGAAAGCTTGCAAATGGCATTTTGAATTACCATTAGAAGTTAACCATTTGTTTAAAACTATTTACAAAGTAATATTAAGCATGCATATATATATCATTGTATTGGTCAAAGATGACCACAGAGCTATTATTCCTTTCCTGGTATACTCAGGTTGTCCTGGGCTTCATTCTAACTCTACCACATATTTCTCATCTGGCATGGGAAAAGAGAAGTGAAGAGTAGTTTCTTCACCTTCAGCCTATTACAAAAATAATTTAACTTTACCCATGTTTTTTACATCTTCTCTATTTAAATTGCACATTTTTTTGCAAAAGAGATCCTCTCTTTTGGTGATAAAGTGCAATGTCTAGCAAAATGAAGCCCTTAAGATAGAGCCGTAATAAAAATTTACCTGTTCAACCATAAAACAGAGTTTTGTTATATATGAATGTGTGATGAACTTTTCCTATCTACTTTAACACAAGTTATTGACTGTTTTTTTCAGTGGGGATTTTTTTTCACTAATTTATAACAGGCTAAAGATATAAATGTGATTTTACCATTGATTTTAAATATATCATTATGAATATTAATAGTAATAAATTTTACTCTGTTCATAAGTTAAGAAAGGAAAAGAACAGAAATAATACTTTTTTATAGTTGTGATTTTTGGTTAGTAAGATTGAAATTAAAGTGCAGATTTCCAAAGCTCAAAACGTGAGATGAACCTTCACAGTCTTAGAACAAGGGCTCCATAGCAATTAATTTCATCTCTCTAAGTACCAATGAGGGGATTAGAGAGATAATGCTCAGAACAGAGCTGATATAATTTTGTTTATTACTAAACTTGTAGTATAGAGCTCAGATTTTGATTAGCACTCAGTTATGCCCAAATCTAAGTTGGTTCAAATTTTGCTATAAATTCCAATCAGAATAAATCCACATAAACTCTAAATAAACTCTAAAAGTTTTTGAAATCCTGAGTTGAAAGAGAAAGAAGAAATGATCTGGAATCATTGCCTGATGCATATAATCACATAATGCTGTTTTAGGTACTCTTATTTTGTCTTAAATGTGTCCATTATTCTTTAGTGTGCGATAGTTGAATCTTCATTTTAGTTGAACAGTGTCCTGGTTTGAGGTAAAGCAGGACCAATTTTGTTCGGTAACTTTGCTTGTTAGCTGGGCCTCTTCTAACTGCTGAAATTAACAGCATGTTGTGCAGGAAACCGTTCGTTCTCAGAGTGATAAGACCCATGTTTATGGCTGATGCCAAGGAACGGTATGCAGAGAGGCTCTGGCTTATACTTATTGCTATGGCAACCAAGGCCAGCCAACTTTGCTACTTGCCCCGTTGGAGGGTCAGAAGCGGAAAAGCGTAGAGGGGTCACACCTGCGGGGAGGAGCAGACAAGACAGGTGACCCAAAACTGACCAACAAGGGTATTCCATCCCA
>VFFE01008914.1:182859-196738 GCA_008921705.1 Burhinus oedicnemus | reverse complement strand
TAATCTGTGCTATTTCTGTATTACAAATAGCACTGTCAGAGACTTAATGGATGTCAAGAATAAAGATGCAATATTATTCTATGACTAATTATTCTTTCTAATATTTGCAAATAATCTTTTCTTAGTTCCCTAAGGAGACATTATAAAATCCAATTTTTAATAAATACTACAGTTTGTATTAATGTCTACCTTGAGAAGTAATATTTGTAAATTACTAAATGCTCAACTAACCTTCATATTGCAAAGTACTCCTTTGTATTACTTCCACAACAGTGTGTTCATTACATTCAGATTTATTATTAAAATTATTTTTTAAGTTTAATAATACCCCATTGGGATAGATATATTACAATGATAAACTGTTCAGTGATCTCAGTTTCAAGTTTAAAATGCTGAGACTCTGGAACCATACTTCTTTACAGTCTTTGGACTGCTGCACAATTTTTTCACTTCTAGGCATATAACTTGAAGTCTGTGTGATTCAGCATCTCAGGATGTTTTCAAAGCAACCTATATACCCAAAGGTCTGGCTTCTCAAAAAAGACATTGAAACTGCTGGTGATAACAGTCATGTTAGAGTCTAAAGAGAAACAGATTTAAGTAAACAAGTTGCGTTATTGCCATTAACTTTGTCATAATTAGATATGTGTGAAAATGTTAATAAGAAGCAGTTTGGAAAAATACATGGATACACGTGTGTCAATGTGTGTATGTAAAAATGCATATAAATACATATATGTGTGTTTGTGTTGTGAGTGTGCATGCGTGTGTCTGTGTGTGTGTGTGTATTTATGTACAGTTGTTAAATAATTCAAATTTCCAGGGACATTGAAAAATCTGGGAACCCCAGAGTAAGAATATATGTGTGACCCAGAATGTATTAAAGTTATCTTGAACCATACATGGCAAAACATTAATAAAAGACCACATCTTAAAAGAATAGTAAGCTTCACCTGACGAAAAAGACCACTCTGTTAATTGGTTCAAATTTGAACTGATTATCTGAGATTGGATGATCCACAAGATGTGCAAGTTATTTATAAATGTTTTTAAGATTTGCTAAATAATTACAAGTAGAAGCGCTATCAAATTATAGAAAAGAGAGGCCTTCAGTGGGAAAGGAAAACCATTTAGCCCTGTGTCATGGTTCAACCCCAGCTAGCAACTAAGCACCACGCAGCTTCTTGCTGACTCCCTCCCCCTCACTGTGGGATGGGGAGGAGAATGGGGAACAAAAACCAAAGTTGCAGATTGATATAAAGACAGTTTAATATGACATCAAAGGAAAAAATGATGATGGTGATGATGATGATGATGATGATGATGATGATGATGATGATGATGGTGGTGGTGGTGGTGGTGGTGGTATAAAACAAGTGATGTGCAATAGTGAGATCTGCTGGTCCTGAGGGAACTGGTGGATGAAGTTGCCAAGACACTATCCACCATATGTGAGAAGTCATGGCAGTCTGGTGAAGTTCCCACTGACTGGAAAAGGGGAAACATAACCCACATTTTTAAAAATGGTAGAAAAGAAGACCCGGGGAACTACAGTGCCTTAATTTCTGAGAACTGTGGGTTGTCAGTTTCAACATATAGGTCACTGCAAAAATATGTGTGTACATCATAATCAGTCAGTTAATCATACTTGAAGTATTCTCACCGAGATGATTTGAAAACAAATATGCAACAAAAGATAGTGAGGTACCTAAGTGTTGAAACACTGGGGATCTAACAGCTACCTGACAGACTTAAAAAAGTGTGGATGGAATTTATGAAAAGTACATTTTAAGTGGATAGCCCTGAAATGCACAGTCTGGGTCTGAAAAGAAGACAATAACTGCAAGTCATGTATTAACTGTAAAGATAACGTGGTTTAGAGAAAAAGCTAATTATTTTTGTTTACTAAGAAAACACATTTTGGTGATGAAAACCTATTTAGAATGAAAAAAGGAAAAAGACAAAATGTATTTGAAGTTACCGCAGATCATTATGAATTTAGTACACATTTGGACTTGAAAACTGTAGTTGTATCCACTTCTAATTAATAACTTGCTGACTGGTATTAAAAATAAAACAGCTGCTTTCCTTAGCAAAAAATAATATGTTGTTGTTAAATTTATAGAGGTAGAACATGTGCATTCAAAAGACTGAAGTTACAAAACAGTCTTTAATACCCTCAACAGTCTTTGGCTAGCATATTTATAAGCTTAAGCCTCGTCAGCACTTAAATCATGAAACTTTAAAATGCAGAACACAAAGAAATTAACTAGCAAAAAGGATGAGAGAAAAAGTGTTGTTATTATTATTATTAATAATAATAGTAGTAATAATAGTAATGATTATGATGTTTAGGAGCACAGAAAAGCATAAGAATGAGGACAAAACACCTTGCTGTAATTTGATATAAATAAAAAAAAAATGAAGCTGCAAGAAAATGCAAGCATGAGAAGTAAAAATATTCTAATCAAAATGCAAAACTTCAGAAGCTCTGGGTTTTTGGCTGTCATGGAAGATTCCTTTTACCTTTTGCACGTAGGATATACGTTATCACATTCAATTAATTTTCTGTGTTCTTGATGTACACAATGAAAATTTAATATGAAAACTGAAGCCCCATTTCTGCTCACAGAAACTCAATGTCAATTATTATGCTGCGGCAGCCACACATTATGGTTTCCGAGAGGAAGTAATTACACTAATATGGAATGGGCCAGATTGCCCAGAGGACCTCAGTCTATCAGAATGTGTGAGCCCCTCTTTCAGGTTAAGCGTGAGTCACACACATTGAAGCCATTGAAAATGCATGCCTATATTCTTACCACGCTTAAGTGCTTTATTCTATGGGTAATTAGGCTTCCAGTTTTATTTTCCCACTTTTGTTTACCAGCAACATCAGGCTTGATTCATTTGCTGAAATGTGTAACAGACTTTGAGATGCTGTTGCAACAGGGTTGGAAGGACTTTGGAAAACCCATGCTACACCTGGACCAGGACTGGATGCCAGATGAGGTACCTGAGGAAACTTCAGAGGGCACTAGGCCACTACGTGCAGGGGAGACAATCAACCTCCACCCTTACTGTAATTCACCTTTGAACAAAGAGCATTTACAGCCAGCTTTCAAGCAAGAATTTTCTCTTGGCTGCAAACAGGCCATAATGGTGTGTACTGATCCCTCTAGTCACACTTCATGTTGCCATGCGCTGCTACTCAATGTCACTGAAACACGGCATAAAACTATTCTTCCTCTCCTGAATATAATGATTGTGTCCACAGGACATTTCTGATATCAGATCAAAAGGTTCTCTCACAGAAAAGCAGAGGGAATCCTTACTAAAAGAGTGATGAATCTCAATGGCTACCATCAAAAAGTTACTCATGTCTTCTTAGTCCTCCAGTCTCCTTCCATAGTTAATGGAGACATAAAGATTCCTCATAAGGGCAAATAATCCTATGAATAAAATTAAGCAACTATTTTTAATATAGATTGAACAACGATATGTATGTGCTTGTCTTTTATTGTTGTAATACAGACTGACTAAGGTTAATTTATTATACGCCATTATCCTCATATTTACTTATACCAGGGACAAAAAAATTATCTTCAAAATTAAATGGGTATTTATTGCAGTAGAAATGTGAAGACATCTTTTCTGTCACTGTGCTTATCTTGAGTAGCTATACATCTATTGCTCTGACATTTTCACTAATTGTAATTAATGCTTGATTTGATGATTAAATTCTGGTCCCACTCTTTTCTTTCTCTAGGAGAGGGTATGAGTGGGTGGTTGTTAACATCTTAACATCAAAATATTAACTTTCTGGCTTTATTCATTCATTCAATTCTCCTACCTCCAAGGTAGCAATGATTCAGCTCAGCACTGGATTTTCAGAACTTTGTAACAAACTAAACCAAAGTGCGAGTTTTGCAGAAGGATTTTTAAAATCTTTGACATTGCCAATATGCTTGTTGCATTTCCAAGTATCTCCCACATCACTCTGGCAAACTATTTTGTTGTCAGGGTAAAGATAAAAAAACTTTCAGCCAGGTGCACTCACTGGTTGAACCTTTGCAGATGGGAGAAGGAGGATGGAACACCTATGAGAGAGACCACCAATACTTATGAAGTATAGAAACAGCCAGAGGGTGCACTCCTGGCAGTGGTAGCAAAAATCCAGTATGTTTTGACAAGCACAGTGACCTCTTTGCATAGCCTGAACTCTTTGCTAAGACTTTGTAAAGAACAGATGCTTAAGGCTCAATGTTAAACGTGTTTAATTTTAATAAATTGCTAGCCCAGTGTGTACTCAATATACTTACGTGCAAGTATGTAATTTCATTAATTTAAAATGCACAGCTATGTAGTCTTTGTTCCCACAAAAGACCTCAGACATTTTACAGACCATGTTAATTATGAATCATTGAGATACGCCAGAAGGTTTGTAAAATAAAATACAGTGGGTTTATGACAGCAGTCAGCTGGCCTATCACACAATAAATACATGTCATGGCTAGAGGACGTTAGGACATTTCCATGGATTCTGTCAAATTACTGTTTGCCATAAGAATAAGATTTTTGAATGCTTGGTACTGCCAAAGACATGCTGAAACTAAGCAACTGTTGAGTCCAGATAACACCCAGGCTATTTTCAAGGACAGGAAACCAGACAACCAGACGGAACCAACAAATGCCTGGGCTGGATACTATTACACTGATACTCAAGGGCAGAGTGTTGGTTAAAAAAGTAATTGATTGGGATTTTTGCGTGGGGAACCATCTTTCTTAAACAGAATGGTCATTTGCTGGCTGGATGGTGGCAGAAGTCTGTGTTGCAATGGTCAATGTCATCTCCAGCTGGAAAGCAACTGCCTGCTCTGTCTGAATGTCTCAAGTGTCCTGTGAACTCCCACATGACACTGAACGTTTTTCTGCAGGTATCTGAAAGCTCTCTGCGCAGAGTAATTTAAGTATTTAAAGTTAGATGTCTAGAGGTATTTTAGATATCATAGGCTATCTTTCCTGATTTGAAGACACAGCTTCACAGATCTCCCATAGATCTTGTGTCAGAGATGCTAGGTCTATGCAAATATCTCAAGTATTCCAGCGCATCTAAAATTGCTGTAAATATATATGTTTAGGCATTTTAATTTCTTTCCTACATTTATACCTCTACATTTAGTTGTATATAGTCCAATACTGAGAAATACTGTGAGGGATTAAATTCTGTCTTCTAGTGGTTTCAATTAATCTGAACTATTTTTGAACTCTGTGTCAGGATGAAATGAACCCAGTCCTAAAAATGTTGGTTTTGTTATGCATTTTTGCACTAAAGATGACACCTTGTTTTGACAAACAGGGCATTTAATCACACAGGTTTTAATAACGTGAACGAGTGTTGAATTGCTCTAGGCAGTATATGTACCTTTTACAGACTCTGCCAAACATAAAAATTTCCAGACTGCCCTGAAGGAAATAATGTTCCAACAGTGTAGAAGCAATGTAGCTCAGTACAAAAGCTTGTAAGAAGGAAAGATGAACACATTTTGAAACACAACTGATTTCAGTATCTCACACTCTCATACCTAGGAGCCCCAAGACACAGGTAAGCAGTTTGCAAGCATGCAGGCACTAAGACACCTGTATCCAGGTAGCCTGTGCAGGGTTGCTTGCAATAACATGGAGGAGACAGGGCTTTGGGTGTCAAGTCCCTTCTCATGCTTCCTGGGTTCCTCCTGGGGACATGCTGGTTTTGGATGTGACTCATAGTACCCTTTAAGAGCTGACAGTGATTAATGTCTCTATCCTGCCCCACCTCTGTGTGTCCTCACGATTTAACCCCTGTCTCTGTTTCAAATCTGGTTGTCCTGAGCAATTGCAGGTAGTGCTGTGCTAGGATCTTGTTGATCTGCTACTGTGTTAGGAATGCATGACATTTTTATAACTCATTCCACTGATATTTTGCCCCCATGTGTTCACATTCACTCTCCAGACATACTATTGTAAAACATTCTTACTGCAATTTTCCACAGCTCTAGAAGATTCCAGGGCATTGGTTTTCTAATACATTGTTACATTTTGATACCTGCTAGCAAAACAATGAAAGCCACATTTTATGATTCATAAGTTTTCGTCTCAAAAGATTACCAAGCTCCTGCTGTTGCCCCTCAGTATTTCAGCAGTATAGTATGGTAAACTCTCCGCTTTGCTGGCCCGGGATTACAAATGAAGATTACAATTCAGTTCCTTCTACACTTAATGGTACACTATCAAAGCCTGATGGGCGGGGACATCCTGGATCTGCCTTGGCCTAGGGGCAGGAGAGGCTCACCTGCAGAGAAGCAGATGGTGCTTTCACAGACCTATATCAGAGGCTAGCTGGTGTGATGCTGGCCGGTGCCATTATGCTTGAGGCAGGGAGGAGGCAGAATCAGGGTAAGTCACCAAAGCAGAAATTTCCTTGCCGACTGTGTGGCTACAGATGCCCTAGTCGTGGCCTGACAGACATCTGAAGGTCTTACCAAGAAGTAAAGGGACAACTCCAGGGGCTACGGGACAAGGAAAGGAACAGCCCTTTTCCGTGGGGATGCTGCATGGACAGGGGAGAGGGTGACTCCTGCTATCACTCACTAAGTGTCCTCCAAGCAGTAGAGGATGTGCCTGGGGCTCTGACCATGCTCCTCCCCTCACAAAGTGCTCAGGTAGCAATGACTCTTGGCACTCAGTGCCAAGCTGTGCAGCTACCAGCTGGGGTCATCTCAGAGACCTCTGCCAGATGCTCTCTTGCTTAGGTCCATTTGCCCTTGGTTACCTTGTCTGGTGTCATTTTCAGCCTCAGCTGCTGTGGCCACCAGCCTGTTTGCTTCTCCAGGCCATGGCATCTCCTTCTTTGTTCTTCCTTTGATGCCAAAGGCACCCACTGGTGCTGCTCTGCCTTGAGGGACACCACTGCCGTGTAGGAATGTGACCACTATGCTGGCCTGGGCACCAGTAAGAGGACACCTGGGTCCACTCAGAGCCACCCAGGCTCGAGCCAGTGGCCAGGCAAGGCCTGGTGACGGGTGCTCAGGGTGGGGTTGGCAGAGTCTCTCTGCCCACAGGAGGGCTGGGGGCACCACTGTGGCCTCTCCTGCCCAGGGTGTGTGGAACTGTACTGCTGACCTTCCTGCCTCTCTTTGCAGCCCCCAGTACACAGTTAGAGTTGGCCAGCACCAGCACAGCCAGCCAGGTTGCCTCATCCCACACCTCTCCAGCTCCTGAGAGCAGCAGCAGGTCAGACCACACTGGGCCAGACCAAAGGCCAGGCCATACCAGGTACAACGCTGGCCACAAAATGTTTACAAATGCTCCTGAAGAGCCAGCACTTCCCCACCTCATCAGACTCCTCTTGGCAGCTCTGCAGGTTGAGGCTTGTGGCAGCCCCAAGGGATGGTAATGGTACCCAGACCCTGCCAGAGGAATTAGCCATGGGGCTAGTTGCATGTGCCCAACCTGGTGTACTGTCTCACCTGAGAGGGACACTGTCCTCCAGCCACAGGGAATCATGCTGGGTCTTACTGTCAGTAAAGAGAATTATAATCTCACATTGTGGCAAGAGCTATGGAATTTAAGTTATACATTAGATTTAAGGATGAAAGCCCACTTTGTTAAAATTGTGGTGCTGGTGGATTCAGACTAAAACCAAGTGCACTAAAGTCATTAAGTCCTTGGTGGCCCAGAAGCATCCCAGTTTGTCTCTGCATTCGTGAAGAAATGGATGGATTCCAGATGATGGACCAACTTGAGAAAAAGTCCATTCTTCATATGTTAGCTGCAGACTTAAAATGTTTTCACCTGTTAAATTTTTGTTCAAACTACTCACCTAGCAAAATTCAACAACATAAATTTACAAATAAACATTCTGTCAGAGAAATGTTAATTCTTTTTGGTGGTAAACCAAAATATAAAGTCACCTGAAGCTTGTGTTAGGTTTTGTTCTTATATGGTTCTTATTTTAAAACATTATATTAGTAATCAAACTGATGTTATGATATATCATGTTGAATGCAATCATAATCATAGGTGGTGTTATTTCGAACAAATATTGGTCTACTGTGCTGGTTTTGGCTGGGATAGAGTTAATCTTCATAGTAGATAATATACCGCTATGATTTGGATTTGTGCTGAAAACAGTATTGATAACACAAGGATGTTTTTGTTATTGCTGAGCAGTGCTTGCAGAGTCAAGGCCTTTTCTACTTCTCACATCACCCCATCAGTGAGTAGGCTGGGGGTGCACAAAAAGTTGGGAGGGGACACAACTGGTACAGCTGACTCCAGCTGACCAATGGGATATTCCATACCATATGACGTCATTCTTAGCAATAAAACTAGGAGGCAGGTTGGCAGGGAGGCTGCCATTCGGGGACTGGCTGGGCATCAGTTGGTTGGTGATGAGCAATTGTTTTCATTTGCATCACTTGTCGTTCTTGGGTTTTATTTCTCTGTCTTTGTTATTTTCCTTTTCATTGCATTATTATTATTATTATTTCAATTATTAAACATTTTAATCTCAACCCATGAGTTTTCTCACATTTACCCTTCCGATTTTCTCCTCTTATGCTGTTCGGGGAGCAGGCAAGCAGCTATGTGGTGGTTAGTTGCTGGCTGGGGTTAAACAGTGGCACCTACTTAAGCTAAAAAATTCTTTTTTTTTTTAATAAGAAATCATACCAGTATATTGGTTCTTGAAAGAAGGCACTGTGTGCTTCTTTCAGTAGACTTTCAGATCTTGCCATCCTCTTAGTTGAGTGGGTTAGTTTTCTTAGCCAGCTATCCTGTTAGTCTTGTGGAGAGAAGATTTAATTTTCTCTGTCTAATTTTACTTTTGTTTGATATGGAATTTTTTGGTGTAAATAAACTCTAGAAAAAAAAATTTTTTGCCTGTGTGTATGTATGCTCCCGTATGTATACAAGTGTGGGGATGAGTCTTTTCTGTAGAAGATTTTTTTCAAATAACAATGTGATATAAGAAGATACAAGATCAAAACTGTCACCCACCTAAAACAACCTGTCCTTCAGACCCTTCGATATTATACATGCCATGCTTGGCTGATTGTTTCCCTTAAGTCTCCTGTCACAGAACAAATGGAAATAGATCCTTTCTATAACACAGAGCAAATGTTGCCTCCAGGTACAATACTGTGACATTTTACAAAATGACATCTTTTTTCAAGATGTCAGATTCTCAGTGATTTATTATCTGAAGTTTATATTCCCATGTTCCTTTTCATCTGTCAGGTTGACTATTATATGTTGATACATGTTTACGCCCAGCACTGTTTCATTTACTTAAGACAGAGAAACCCGTATTTACTAATGGTAATAGTGAAAAGCCTTAATGTTAAGCTACTAATGATGCCCCAAATCATTTACTTATACCTTGGCATTGAGAGTATTGGATCTTAACTTATCACATTTAGCTCAGTTACAGTTTAAAAGCAAGGACTTCAGAAATATATTTTGTAACGATACGGTGAACTCGGTTGAAAATAGCTTTGGCACTGTCACATTAATTCTTTCTTTATATGGGGATGTTGAATGTTGCAACAACTGTGAAAGAATAATGGAATCAAAAGCCGCACAGCAAACTCTTTTCCTTGATGCAAGCTTTAGACAATATGACTTAGTTCACTCCTTATTTATGAAGCTGCTAAGAACTCTTGGTATGTTTGTAAAAACAGAAATAGTAAGTAGGAAAGGTGGTGTTATGCAGAACTCAAGGTAATATCTGTGTTTCTACACAAATACCCAAAATAAAGTGCCATGAAAGAAAGAAATGATATAATTTTGCCTGAAATTCATAATAGAACTCATTTTGGAGCTGTACAGGCCAGGTGTTTCCCTTGTTTTTTTCCAGAAAAAGATTAGATTTTGGGACATTTCAAGTAAATTCCCAGATAGCAGTGTGACTGGCAGTGAAAGTAGAAGTATTTCTTAGTATAAGTTCTTTGTTTTAAAAACACAAAGAATTATCTATTAGAATAGTTGGCCTCAAATGGGTAACTTCCATTTTCATAAATTTCAGTCAAGTTATCATTTCCCAATACACTGTGCTTTCTTGGTGTGACTGATCAATAAACCCCTACAGTGGAAGGAAGATAGACAAGGACAACGTGCTCATGAAGCTCAGAGAAAATTGTCGGGAATTACTGACCACAGCTGTTGCAAATAAAGCTGAGATTATCTCAGCACAAAGGGAACCAGTGGTGGCTTTTATTTTAGATAAGTGGCTGCAACAGTTGAGTGGATAAACTGGCTATACTAGCTGACCAAATGAAGTAGTAAGTCAGCCAGCTGTGTTACTGTTTGTCCCTGAGTTAACCAAAAGATTATGAATGTCTTCTTGAGTTAGTCAGACCAGTATGCTGGGGGAGGTTGTATATATGGCTTAGTCCAATGTTCAGTATAGAAAATGAACAATCAACAAAAAGAACTTAGAAAAGAGCAATGGGCTTGAGCTGGTTTAAACACATATATTCCTTTGCAGATTTTGGGGATACCTAGTATCATGATGGTGAGTGTATTATAGAGATTGATAATGAGAATCATGTTTATATTGTAACTCAAATGTACATTGCAATTGCTATATTCTGCTAAGTGTAATTTGTGTTTGTATTGTGATTTAAGTACATTGCTGCATTGCTCTGTTAACGTTAAATATCTTCAAGCAAGTAAATTTGATGTTAAACATTAAACCGTCCACATGAGGAATGTCTGTAAGAATCTGGTCAGGGAGTGTTAGACTCTGATATTTAGTTTGTTGATATCTTGTCTTTATGTATAAAGAGCAAGCCTGGATTCCTTTCCATTGGAAGCACCTTCATAGGAAGCTTTTCATGGACCATGAAATCTCAAGTTTCTCCAGTATTTTGGTGAAGCTGAGCTGTAATGCAGAAAAAGAACACAAAAGTTTGAGGAGTCAGAGGCAGAGCAAGTGAAAGAAATTATAGCTATTGAACTTAATAGCTACACCATGCAGCAGGACTCCTGGATTCAGGATTCCTACTCAGGTGTTTGCCTATGTGCTTAGCTAATGACTGTTTAAAGCATTCTTTTTCTGAGGGGAAAGGATAAGAAAGGTTATAAGTACAAGTCTATGACATAAAACTATCAGCATTACCTCTTAAATTAAAAAATCTTCATCCTGTTTTCCCAATGAAAAACCATAAGGACTTATGGAGAGAATAACAGCTCTAGCTCTTTGTATATGAGTCAGGTGCTTCAGCTTTGAATAACTTTCTGAGATTTCAAAATAGAATTGTCCTTGAATCCTCTCCTAAGTCTTCACAGTTTCTTGCTTTCTGTAAATAAGTATAGCAAGTTGTCTATGACTCCTCTGGAGTGGTAATGCACTTACCATCATAATGCAGATACCACTTCCTAATGCAGAGAGATACTTTGTAGTAAGTAATGTTTGAGGGCCTAGTTCCTTTACTAAGTTTAAGTTCTGAATCTATTTTTTTCCATAATATTAAAGCCCAGCAGGGCCAAAATCATTTAGGAAAATAATACCTTAATCTTCCTTGAAGATTATCTTATAGCTAGGAAAACTCTTGGGGAATAGTTAGAATACACTATTTTGAGTTAAAATACAGTATTTTCTCCTACAGTAATTTCTTCATATCTTTTTAATGTGTGATAGAGCTAAAAAAATAATTATTTGAAGAATGTATGCTATGTTGTGCTTCAGTTTTCTGTTCTGAAGCTTATTTTACATGTAGCAGTTGTTCCAAGTCCACACAGTCCTCTCTTGTATTGCCTTCACTGCACTGTAGAAGTTGAGAGGTTCTTTAAACTAGATGCTATGCCTTTTCTTCGTCTTTGGAATTCTCTTCAAAACAACATTTCGGCAGCCATTTACTCTTCTCATTATAGGCAGAATAAAGAACTTGAAAACTTATGGACGCTTAGCTGTTTAGACTAGAAAACCTTATATGAAGGAATTTTAATAATTTATTAACTTTTTAACTGTGAGGAATTCAGCAAAACCAAGTAGTTTCAAAGATTTTGAAAACTGAGTAGCTGCAGCATCTTCCTTTTGAAGATGTAAAGACCACTCTGAATAATAGATGAAGGCTGGAGGAGTATAATAATGTTGGGAGCCTTTCATGTCTCAGTTATGATTTCAAAACTAACCTATAACAATATTGACCTTATTGACCAGAAGAATATGTAAAGTGCTTGTTTAAAATATATTATGACCTCAGTCTTCTCCTTACCTGGTCTTACAACATCATCATACTAATAGTTGTTTCACATTATAGGTCATTAACAACTATTTTCATTATATTCTTAAAGCAGTTAAAAGAATCTATTATTAGAAAACAAAATCTTACATTAATGCCCACAGCAGAATAATAACAATGACAACAAAAGTAGGGTAAAACAAGGTAATATTTTTCAGACATGAAAGTAAATACTAGAGGAAAATATCTTTCTTCGAAGAAAGTTCGTTATTAAAAAGTCCTAAATGCAAAACCTCTGTAGTATGTAACTAATACTGTATTTGAGGAGGGAAGAGCCCTTTGCATTATTAATTTAGGACCACTAGGATAGAATAGACTATTTCAGTTGGAAGGGACCTATAATGATCATCTAGTCCAACTGCCTGACCACTTCAGGACTAACCAAAAGATAAAATGTGTTATTAAGGGCATTGTCCAAATGCCTCTTAAACACTGACAGGCATGGGGAATTGACCACCTCTCTAGGAAGCCTGTTCCAGTGTTTGACCATCATTTCAGTAAAGAAACGTATCTGTTGTGTCAGCTGTTCGATGTGATCTTGAGGAGCTCCTGTCAGCTAATAAAGCTATAATGTTTTACGTGACAGTAAGAAATGTTCCTTTTTTGTCCTTGTCAACTGTACTAGGCTACTGACCAAAATAATAATGTTTCTATAATGCTAAAAAGGAAGTGACAGAACAGCTGTTAAGCATAAAAACACAGACTTCCCTGCAACATACGGATAAAACTGTATTATCCCATAATACAATATTTGTACCTGGAAATATTTGGATGAGATAGTGATTTTCTTACCAGAGTCAGTTTAAGTTACTCAACAAAATAAATACATGTATTACCTTTCCTTTAGGAATGAAGAAGTTTTGTATTTGCAAAAGTGGAAGAAAGACAGAAATGTTCTATCTTCTCTAAACATTTTTATTAACATGGCATCTTGATAAATACCAATATGTATTGATATACACAGTTATTTGTTTATCTGTTTTTTATTTCAGGGTGAAAGAATACCCTCAGGACACATACGACAAGCTTTACTAATAAAATAACTGCTGAATCTCTACAAGAGACACTTTTCACTCAGAATTTCTAAAGGTCCGTCTCATCAGACTGGTCACAATGACCACTCCCCAAAGATAAGTTATTGACAATTGACCTATTTATGGCAGATCTCTCTTAGCCTGTTGCGTAACCACAAAATAAACTATTTATCTGCAAATATTCCTTGTTTAGGAAGTGTGCTGACACACATTAAACACGTGTGAAAAGAAAAAAAAAATAATCCTATATTCATTCAGATTTGGCTCAGGAAAGCACTGCCTAGGTATGTAGTTAAAACATAATCAGGCCCTTAACTCTGAGTGGTTTTTGTCTTGAGAGTCGTTGGACAGCGTGCTTTCTTCCTGTAACAGTACCTCCTCCTTAAAAAGTAGGTTAATTTAGGAAGCATAACTTTTCTGTTCCTCTTAAAGATGTTGTAATGCTGCATAGACAAAATAATTCAGAATTCCTTCAGTTATTGAGAAGGAACAAAGGGGAGTTTGACTTTCTAACAAGAAGGTGATTTTTTTTTTTTTTTTTTTTTTTTAAAGGACTGT
>VFFE01008914.1:79613-182839 GCA_008921705.1 Burhinus oedicnemus | reverse complement strand
TGCCTTCTTTTCTTCTGTCTTCACTGCTAAAGCTGTCCCTCATGAATCCCAGACCCTTGAGGCAAGGGGGAAGGTCTGGAGATAGGAAGATTTTTCCCTCAGTTGAGGAGGACCGGGTTAGAGACCACTTGGCCAAGCTGGACATCCATAAGTCCATGGGCCCTGACAGGATGCACCCGCGAGTGCTGAGAGAGCTGGCAGATGTTATTGCTAGACCACCCTCCATCATCTTTGGAAGGTCATGGGGAACAGGAGAGGTGCCTGAGGACTGGAAGAAGGCCGACATTGTTCCAATCTTCAAAAAGGGCAAGAAGGCGGACCCAGGGAACTACAGGCCGGTTAGTCTCACCTCTGTTCCTGGGAAGGTAATGGAGTGACTTGTTCTGGACGTCATCTCCAAACACGTTGAAGAACAGGAAGTTATTGGAAGTGGTCAACATGGATTTACCAAGGGTAAATCATGCTTGACCAATCTGATAGCCTTCTATGGAGTGCTGGGCAGAGAAGAACCTCATGAGGTTCAACAAGAGCAAGCGTAGGGTCCTGCACCTAGGGAGGAAGAATGCTAGGCACCAACATAGCCTAGGGGTGGACCTGCTGGATGGAAAGCAGTTCTGAGGAGAAGGATCTGGGGGTCCTGGTAGATAGGAAATTATCCATGAGCCAGCAATGTGCCCTTGTTGCCAGGAAGGCCAACGGAATCCTGGACTGCATAGGGAAGAGCGTGGCCAGTAGGTTGAGGGAGGTCATTCTCCTCCTCTGCTCGGCACTGGTGAGGACACAACTGGAATACTGTGTCCAGTTCTGGGCTCCCCAGCTCAAGCAGGACAGGGAACTACTGGAGACAGTCTAGCGTAGGGCAACAAAGATGAGTTGGGGATTGGAGCAGCTCCCTTATGAGGAAAGGCTGAGAGAGCTGGGACTCTTTAGCCTGGAGAAGAGAAGGCTGAGGGGAGACCTTATTCTTGCTTAGAAGTATCTCAAGGGTGGGTTGAAGGAGGATGGAGGCAGACTCTTTTCAGTGGTTCCCAGTGACAGGACGAGGGGCAACGAGCACAAGTTGGAACATCGGAAGTTCCATTCAAACCTAAGAAAAATCTTATTTTCGGTTCAGGTGCCAGAGCACTGGAACAGGCTGCCCAGGGAGGCTGTGGAGTCCCCTTCTCTGGAGATTTTCAAGACCCGCCTGGCTGCAGTCCTGAGTAATGTACTGTAGGCATTCCTGCATCAGCAGGGGAGTTGGACTGGATGATCTCTAGAGGTCCCTTCCAACTCTGAAAATTCTGTGATTCCGTGATTCTGTGAAATTAAGTGTGTACTCTCAACCGTCATAAATGAGTGAACTCCATGTAGTCAGATGGGGTTTTTGTTCTGGTTGTTTTTGTGGGGTGGCTTTTTTTTTTTTTTAACTTGGCAACATTTTTTGTTACAAACCCTTTGATTTTTGTTTCAAAAAGTGTACAAGAAAAAGTCATTCTACATAATTGTTTTTCTCTGATAGGACACACATGCTGACTTTAATGAATCAGATGATTCTTAACTACTATTACATAGATTTAAAACTAAAGTCTGTTTCACATATCCAAGGCATCATCAACTGTACAACATTCCTCGTGAATGTTTTGCCTTATCTACAGAAAAAGTCCTTCAAGATTTGGTATTTCACAATGTCCTCTCCAGACAATTCACTGCTTCATTAGTCTTACTCTAAAGAGTTTTCCTAGGAACATGATTTCCAGGAATGCAACACGTATTCATGCACCCTGTGTATGAATAGTATATGTATAGTCTGTGTAGTGCATCTGTCCACAGCTAAACTAGTTATGTTGAAACCCCTTTGTAGTCAATGGAAAGAACTGCATACTTGTAAGGTGGGCTTCCTTTCATCAAATGTGTGTGGATGTTCTTTATGATGACATGAATGGAACCTGGAAATGTCAATTTTCTTAATATGCACAGAGGGAACTACAACACTTGAGTATGTTACAATAAAACACACTCTTCAACTAATCTTCTAAAGCATGACACTGATTCTACCTGAAGAATTACAGACAACTATAAGTGAGTTTATGAGAATGATGCTTGACAGTTCCAGCCTTCAGCTACCCTGCTTACTCAGAAATACAGCAATAAAGTAAACATCTTATTTCAGGTTTTATCCAATCCTAGTCTTAAAACCTCACCTTAAAAAATCTGGATCAGAGCAAATATCAGCCATCAGAAAAATCCACAGTCTAACCCTGAGATCACTTTTAATGATGCTAAACTCGTTGATGAGGTGAACACATCAGAATGGAGAGGCATCTTACAGAGAGACCTGGACAGGCTGAAACAATGGGCTAGCAAGAACAGTATGAAGTTTAACAAAGGGCCACTCACTACAAGAAAGACATTGAGGTGCTGCAGCACATCCAAAGAAGAGCAACAAAGCCGGTGAAGGGTCTAGAGAACAAGTCTTATGAAGAACAGCTGAGGGAACTGGGGTTGTTTAGCCTGGAGAAAAGGAGGCTGAGGGGAGACCTTATTGCCTTCTACAACTACCTGAAAGGAGGTTGTAGCAAGGTTGGTGTCCTTTACCAAGTAACAAGTGATAGGATGAGAGGAAATGGCCTCCAGTTGCACCAGGAGAGGTTTAGATTTGATATTAGGAAAAACTTCTTCACAGAAAAGGTTGTTAAGCACTGTAGCAGGCTGCCCAGGGAAGTGGTTGAGTCACCATCCCTGGAGGTATTTAAAAGATGTGTAGATGTGGGGCTTTGGGACATGGTTTAGTGGTGGACTTGACTGTGTTACATTAATAGTTGGACTTGATGATCTTAAGGGTCTTTTCCAATCAAAATTATTCTGTTTCTATGAAAGGCAAGTGCAAGGTTCTGCACCTGGGATGACATAACCCAAGAGCCTGTTACAGGCTAGGACCTGCGTGCCCTGGGAGCTAGCCTTGCTGAAAGGGACCTGGGAGTCCTGGTGGACAACCAGCTGAACAGGAGTCAGCAGTATGCTGCTGCAACAACAAAGGCAAATCGGGTGCTGGGTTATATCCACAGGATTATTACTAGCAGAGATGGGGACACGATCATTCCACTCTACTTTGAAGTACTGGTGGAGGAAAAGATGAACATGAGCCAGCAATTTGTGTTTGCAGCCCAGAAACCCAACCGTATCCTGGGCTGCATAAAAAGAAGTGTGGCTAGGAGGTCAAGCGAAGTGATTCTCCCCCTATATTCTGCTCTAGGGAGACCCATCCTGGAGTCCTGCCTCCAGCTCTGGAGTCCTCAGTAAATGAAAGGCACAGACCTGTTAGAAAAGGTCCAGAGGAGGGTCGTAAAAATGATCAGAGGGCTGGAACACCTTCCCTCAGTGGAAAGGCTGAGAGAGTTGGGGTTGTTGAGCTTGGAGAAGGCAAGGCTCTGGGGAGACCTTATTGTGACCTTTCAGTGCTTAAAGGGGACTTATAGGAAAGATGGAAACAAACTTTTTAGCAGGGCCTGTTGTGATAAGACAAGAGGTAATGGCTTTAAACTAAAAGAGGGAAGATTTAGACTAGATATAAGGAAGAAATTTTTTACAATGAGGGTGGTGAAACACTGGAGCAGGTTGCCCAGAGAGATGGTAGATGCCCCATCCCTGGAAACACTCAAGGTCAGGTTGGACGGGGTTCTGAGCAACCTGATCTAGTTGAAGATGTTCTTGCTGATTGCATGTGGGGTTGGACTAGATGACCTTTAAAGGTCTCTTCCAACCTAAAACGTTCTGTGTTTCTATGATTCTACTCAGCGCTTGTCAGGCCGCACTTTGAGTACTGTGTCCTTTTCTGGTCCCCACAATTAAAGACAGACACAGACAGACTGGAGAGGGCCCAAAGGAGGGCCACAAAGATGATCAAAGGGCTGGAGAACCTGTCCTGTGAGGAAAGACTGAAGGAGTTAGGTATTTTCTCCCTGGAGAAGAGAAGGCTCAAGGGAAGACCTAATCACAGTACTCCAGTACTTAAAGCACAGTTACAAAGAGGATGAAGTCTCTCTCTTCACAAGGAGCCACGTAGAGAAGACATGGGGCAGTGGGTACAAGTTACACTGGGAGAGGTTTCATCTTGATATAGGAAGGAAATTTTTTACAGTGAGAACCACCATTCAATGGAACAAGGTGCCCAGGGATGTGGTTGAGTGCCAGTCACTGGAGATTTTGAAGATCCGACTGGACAGGGTGTAGATAATCTCATCTAGGCTCCCTTTCCTATGAAAATTTGGACCAGATGATCTTTCAAGGTTCCTTCCAACCTGGACTATTTTAGTGAAAAAATCCTCAATGAATTGTTGTATTCAAGACTTCTTTGCCACTCCATACCCCTTGGTTTTCATGGTAGTCTAATTAACACCTGAATATCCATTAATAATGAAAATTTTCAACTCCTTATTTTCTTGACCCTGCAATCCTAGACATAATCCTAATCCTCATTTGACTCACAGTGTGTGGACCAATATGTTCACTGAGGAAGAATGTAAATAATAAGCCTCTTTTTTTGTCCCTCGGCTTACACTAAAGGAAAGTTTCAATGATAAACTGAAATTTTAAACTATTATTTTCTGAAGGGTACCTATCTTGAACTATAGTGAGGTACAGAATACTGAAAACCAATATGGACATCTAATGCTTTGAAATCCTGAGCTCAGAACATAGCTAGAATGGAGGATGCTGGAAGACTAATTCCTCTTTTTCTAACTAACTATAGATCTAACCTAAAGATTTAGCACAGATGACCATAGCACAGATAAATGGCCATAACAGCCATTATAGGTTATTGTAACCTTTGACAGAACATTGTAACCTCTGGTAACACTAGCTCTCATTTCTGTCCCAAGGAACCTTATGCTCAAACAACACATTCTGTTCTCCCATACCCAAACTCATTTTTCCAATCATTTTAGGTGTTCAAGCAGCAATGAACAAGAACCTAGACGTTTATAGTCATATGAAACATCAATTTTTTGCTACATTTAGCAAAACAGAGTAATGCAACAATGTAAATCATATTATACATTATAATATATATTACATAACATACCTTTTGTTCACAGCAGGATCTTAGTCACAAAAAAATAGTGACTCCTGAAAGTTGTTCAATGGTTCTTCAACCTTCAGTACTCACCTTGCTGTGCTCAGCCTTTCTTTCTTACTTTTTTTTCCTTTTTTCTTTTTTTTTCTTCCAAATTAAGATACTATTAACATCATATTAAATATACAAGTGCCTTACTTACTGAAGATTCTAAATGGTTTCTTTCTGCTGACAGTGCATTTGTCTGGACTTGCCTTGGCCTGATCCAATTTTACCTGGCTTTGATACCTGTCTAGAGGTAACTGTCTATATGGTAAAAGCTCTGGAAAACCTAGGTGTTCATCACATAGCAAGCAATACCCTTTTATCTTGATTGAGCCTGGGGGAGACTGTTGTGCAACTTTCAAACTTTAGACAGATGCTATTAAGAAAGAAGCAGGTTGTGTTAAGAAAACTCATACAAATAAACACAGGTGTCTCTAAGACTGGGGAGATAACAATCTCTACCATGAGCATCCCACTGTTCTCAGCAAAAGCCTTGGGATGCTCAGAAGTCACCATACAATGCTCTCCTCAATTATTATTGAGGAAGACTGAACATTCAAACACAGTGCACCATTGGAAGGGTAAACAGAGCACAGGAAAAAATTAACCGATACTGGAGACTGTTGTGGTTAATACTGTGTAGGAATATTCACTGGTTTAGTATGGAAGATTTTCTGTGTTAATTCAATAATCTGGACTATAGGAGTGTTGAAACATAAACTAGAGTAACAAAAAATTCTTGGCTCCAGAAACTTAGTGTGTTCCTTTTCTGCACATAACAAGATCCTGGGTGTAGCATGCTAGCATATACACAGTAATCATTGTTTTTATTGAATTTACAGCTCTTTGTATTGATATGGGAAGAACAAGAAAGAAGCATGCAGTCTTCTTATTTAAGCAAAATGAAGCCTACATACAATAAACATCATTACTTTGATTACATTCATGTCCAAAGAATTTTTTGTTTCCTTATAAGTCCTAGCACTAATCCTAACTCTAGCATTTCACAGTCACCAACTGCCTTCTGGCAGAACTGCAGATCAATATAAATCACTGGCCTTTAAAAACACTGTCTCCAGTTTAGCCCTGAAGTCTGGTGCAGAATTAATAAACTGTTTTCTTCAGTTTTGCCTTCCTAGCACAAACCTTTGCATTAGTTACAGCCAGCTGTATGTAACATGTAGTAGTTGTCATGAACTTTTGGAAACCTCTTCACATACCTTGGACTCCAGGTCACATGAACATAAAACATTAACATTACATGTTGAGCTCATCTTTTATGAAGATATAACCATAACAGAAATGGGAATTTCCACCTTTATCTTAACTAAAGACAGATCTCTGATATGTGGATAACAGAGTAGAATACCATCATATAAGCCTTAAGTTTTTGACATTACAGCCCTACTTTTGGTCTTTAGAAACGCTGACATTTCTCCAAGAAAAAGAAATATACAATGGTTCTGTTTAATTTAAAGTCTATTACTAATCTTAATCATACCTAAGTAAAAAATACATTTACAAAACCTCAATATTGACCTTCCGTATTTTCAGGTGTCACTTTAATCCAGAGAGCACTTAAATTTGTGAAATAATCCAAACCCTTAAACTCTTCTTTTTCCAATATTAAATGATGATCAATAATGAACACAAGCCTCCTTTTAAACTCTAATCTGAGTTTAAATATTTTTTGTTAACAAAAATTCCAGGCATCCATGTCTTCTCCTCAGTCCCTCAGCTCATTCTAAATTAGAATCTTGTTTCTCTTTTGGCTGTGAAAAAGTCTCCCATGAGACTTTTCAGTGCAATTCATTGCAGTTCCGCCTTGAATACCTACCTCCAGTAGTCCAGCTAAACTTTTGGTCTTTGCTTTGACCTTGAAATATTGAATTTTCCCCATCACCTTCCTTGTTCCATACAGAAGGCCCACTGATAGCAGGGATAACTGCTTAGACTTGTTCATATCCATCATCATTAGTTCTCATGACTGCTTCGTTAAAAAAGAGAGCTACTAGAGCTGTGAAGAGTGTGAACTGTTCCAGCTCTTTCTGCAAAAGAAAGTACACAAAGAAGGCTTATGTGCTTCATGGGTAATCTGGTAGGTCTCAGTCAAAAAGGTCTAGGTCATACCAGTTACGCTATTGTGGTCCCAAGATCAACGTCTTCTGCTGGAAAGACACTTGCATTGAGGACTGCAACTCACCCTGCTTCTCCTGAAATGCTCCTTTCAAAGTCTGAGTCATCTTCCCACAAGTCAATTTATTTGATCCATGGCATTGTTGCTCTTTCATGATTACCCTCAGAGATGTCTCAGCTTCTCTCGACTGCCTTAGTCCCCAGTTTGAATCTTTATTTTGTCATATTTTCAAGCCATTCACTACAGATGTTCTTCGTCTATTGTTGATGCTCGATGCAAACCCTCTGCAGCAGAGACGTCCTACTTAGCACTGTTTTTCTGCACTTGCACATTCACTCTATTTCCATTCCTTCCCACCACTTCAGTGTTAATTTTCTATTTCTGTTCTATCAACAATTCAATCAATGACTTCAAACACATGATTTTGCAGATCCAGAGTGATGAATTCCCCTTTTATTTCCTTAATAGAGTAGTCAAGGTTACCACTTTCCACATGCTATAGCATCTGCTTTAGTTTTAATGTTTTCCTGACAGAGTGTGAATGCTTTTTTCTACTTATCTCAATTCATCTTCACATTTCTTGCTACCATAGGCAAAGTACCTTCTGGATGACCCACATCCCTAAACTTTTATTTGGATGGGAGAAAGTAATTTCCCTACCTACCCTGGAGGGGAAAAGTGGTTATCTGTAAATTTGATAGCAACTGTCTCTAACATCCTAGCAAGAAATCTCAGATGACCACAGACAATACAGTGAAATATTGAATAGTTGTTTTCAGTTTTTCTTACTACTCCGTTCTACTTTCATAGTCTTTGGCTGCAGTTCCAAAGCACCTGGGATTCCCAGAGCCCTGTTCAAAAGGATCTGAGCAGCTCTCATTTTCCACCAAGCTGTGACATTCCTTCTCCTAGTCACTTCATTTAGACAATTCTTGTCATGCACAGAGAGAATCTGCAGACAAAATGTACATGACTGAAAAATAAAAAAGAAAAAAACAAAAAAAAGAAATAAACCCCCAACTATTATTTGTTGGTTAATATATCAGAGAGACATTAACAAGCCAGAAAAAAATATAAATATTTTTACTATTCCATGAAGAAACTTTGCTGACCGTTAGTCATCAAGCAGGAGAGGAAAAATTTCTACTGCTCCTTAGAAAAGGCTGATTATTAATGTTGTTCATTTGCCACCTTCTGAGTCCCTGTTCTTTCATTTAGGAATTTATACCTCTCATGTTTGTATTTTCCATCTTTACTCTTTGAAATGTTAGTGATCTTTGTTATCAACAGCCTTACCTGTCTGAAATCTTACTTGGCATAGTTATACACTAGAGAATTTCCTACAGATCTTTCTTATAATCTAGCAATTTTCTCAGAAGTCTGAGTCAAGTTTATACTGTTGTGCCCCATAAAAGCTGAGCCTTGGATCGCACAGAGCTGATCATGAGGAGGAAGTTACACACCTTGCCTTCTTTCTACTTTTCAGCTTCAGTCTTGCTTTTTACCCAATCCTTCCTTTTCCTCCCTCCCTCCCTCTCTCCTCTCTCCCTCTCTCACCATCTCCCTCTCTCCTTCTCTGCCCTCCCTCCTTCAAGATAAAAGATGGTGGCAAAGTAAGAAAACCTCAGCTCTCAGCTGAGCCACATAACAAGGCTACAACTGCTAACACTCTCCAAAGTCTCTTTCTGTGGACCCCAACCTCTTCTGCTGCACCACTAGAAAGCCTACAGATCAGTCAGACCGTGTCCCTGGCTACTTTTGTTCTTCTTGTTGATGCTGAAAGCAGCACCATCCATGTTGTTTGTCTTGCATCTAGCTTCTGAAGTGTATCATCTTCAAAACACTAGGCATAGGCTACTTATCCAAGAGCGTCAGGGTTAGCTGAAATACCTGGGAACAACAGCCTTGTTTTGAGCCTATGACTATTGGAGAATTTCACAAGAGAAACAATTAATCTAGTCTTCTTTTCAATAGTTCTAACCCTAACTTTAACCCTAAGCTTAGGCACTGAGCTTGAGAGGGAGATACAGGGCTGACCTTGGTGACCCTGTTTAGTTTCCTGTTTTTAGCATGAGTCCCAGTGTCCTCAGCCTTCATTTTAGCCAAGACATCACTTCAAGCATCAAATGTAATGAGATATATTCTGGTTTTTTTCCTGAAGAAACCATAATCCTAGCCCAAATCTTGACCATAAACTCATCTTTTCTCCTTATTTTGTTCCCTGTATTTCCCCTTTATTTCTCACTCAAAAAAAGCAGCGTATTTTTTGTGTCATTTCTGTAATGCTTGAAATTGTGGAAACAAGGAATATTTTCCTGTTTGTTTTTAATTATTTGATTGTTAACAGTTCTCCAATAGTTAATAGTTCTTTGATTTTACTAGTTCTTCAGTGAGTGATTTTTAGAGATAACAAATCTAGCTTCTCCTAAGATATTTCCACGTGCTGCAAAGTGACATCTATTTTCAGCTGTCATGTAAAACACCTGTTGTTACACAATTGATGTGCTTTTCGTGAACTTTGCTATTGCTGCCAAGAAATCTGATCAATGTGAAAATATGGATAACACGAAGCTGATTTAGCTTCAGTACAGATGGGAGTATGAGCCCAACTTTTTTAGATATTAATGACCATCCATTCAATTTTTAGTCATTAGTGCAGTGGATCTACTCTTTCTTATTGATGCATAAGTAAAAGATGCAACAATACATGTTGTATACCCAGAGGAAACAGTTTCTTTTCTCTAATTAAAATCTTATTGGTCTTTTTTTGACATTAAACTTGGAATGCATTGATGACTAAATGCTACTTTGGACTTAGTTTCATATGCCTTCAAATATAGTAGCAGAATGCTTTCTTTAGTTTGATTTTACCCTGTCATATGTTTTCTGTGGAATTTCTGGGTAACAGAGAGCCTCCTGTCTTACTACGAGTCCCTGTGGGAAAACCAAAAGCAAACAAGTAAACAAAAACAAATAAAAAATGATGCCTTCCCTCAGGTCTTTGAGGTACCATACCTTTGTGTCTGCAGCTGAAATGAGAGCCTTAATCTGTTACCAGGATACAATACTAAGAACTCAAGCAAATAATGAGCTCAGTCATGATGCTGATAGGGCAGTCCCACTTCCATAGGCACTTCCTTTCAACTGTAAAGGGGGAAAGGCTTGATGTTATCCATTTATTCTTAGGTCTTCCTTAACTCAAGACAACTGAAGGTAAAAATACAACTGAGGGATAGATACATGGATAGATAGATGATAGAGTGAGTGGTGGGTTACTCTTGCCTAGCAGCCAAATGCCTACCTAACTACTTGCACACTCCTTCACCCTCAGCGGAACAGGGGTGAAAATAGGAAGAAGAGGGACAAGAAAGCTGGTGGGTCAAGATGAAGACAGGGAGATCATATACCAATTACAATTGCAGGCAAAACAGACTTGACCTGGTGAAATGAATTTAATTTATTGCTAATTACAATAAATATTTTGGTTAGTGGAAAACAAAAAGACAAACATTAAAACAGCAGCTTTCCTCTTCTCCTTTCCCCAGCTCAGCTTCACTCCTTCACTCAAGACTCCTATCCCCCCTCCCCAAGAGATGCAGTGAGGGATGAGGGGTGTGGGGGGGTTACAAGTGGTATGTAACAATTTCTCTCTGCCACTACTTCCTTCCCACACTTTTCTTCTGTTCCAGCATGGGTTCTCCATGGGTGGCAGCTCCTTTAGGAATATCTGTCTGCTCCAGCACAGGTTGTCCGTGGGCTGCAGGGGAATCTCTGCTCTAGCACTATAGAACACTGCCTCTTCCTCCTTCTTCTCTGACCTTGTTCTTCCCTTTGGTCTTTCTCACTCTTTTTGTTCCCTCCTCTTTCTGTGGTGCTTTCTGCCCTTTCTTAAGCTTGTTTCCCTCAAGGTGCCACCATCTTGTCTAAGGAGCTCAGCTGCTCCCTACGATGGGTCCATTGGAGCCAGCTGGAACTGGCTGTGTCTGGCACGGGGCAGCCCCTGGCCTCTTCTCACAGAGGCCAACCCTGCAGACATCCCACCCCTCTAATACCAACACCTTAACACATACACCAAATATAGGTAGGTGGGTAGGAAGGTAGGTAGGTAGGTAGGTAGATTAGATAGGTATGAACATATACACATACAGAACACTGTTATGAATAGTTGTTGAGGATGTGATATTAAAAAAAAAATAAATATCTGCATTTAGTCTATTTATGCTACATTTAGACCAGAAATACCTCTCCTTCTCTCTCTTCGCCCCTCTTCTCCCCTCTTTCACTTTGTTCCTTGTGAGGAGGTAATCCATCTGTGTGCATAACATCTGCCTCTGGTGACCTTTGTTTGAGAGGGTCTACCCAGAGTCTTTCAGCACCTGCTGTTAGACAACTCCTTTAATTGAGAATGCTTCAAACCTTATTGAGCACTGTTCAGTATACTCCTTTGGATGGGTCTTATGTTATCCTTTGGTCTGCCTGTAGAGTTAACTAGCTATTAAGGTCAATTGCGCTTTTGGTGTCCTCTGAAGCCCAGAGAGATTTAGTCTTTCACAGTGAAACTCATTCTATTTCTTCCTTACCTAGAATACAGTCAGTTTCTTAATTAAAATATTATTTTTCTTTCATATTCATTTCCTTAAACATGGTCGTTGCAAAAAGTGGCTATGAGATACAGCAGGGCATTGGTCTCTGCTTTTGATCTGCATGTAAATATTTGCATATGTGCAAGTAATATGTAAAAAAGTAATAGAAGACAGCACAGTGGTTTTTCTTGGGACAAGTTATGAAGTACTGAATAAATAAAATTATTAATAGAAGGTTTACTTGCTCTCTTTTCTGTAGTAGATTGATGAGACAAACAAGCAAGCAAAATAAAAATGAGACTACTGTTTAAACTACACCTTAGTTTGAAAGGCTAATGTCCTCTACACTGAAAAACTTCATTTTGCTTCTAGTTCACAGACATCAAACAATAAATCTAGGAACAGTTTACACTGCAGAAAATATCTGTGCTTCATATTCTACAGTATTCTTAAGTGTACACTTTCTCAGTCTATGTACAAGGTTTCATAAGAAGGTTTGACCTGAATTTTGCAAAATATGAACAATGATCAAGATCTTGAGCTAGGCTTTTCAGCTTAAATTGTTGATCACTAAGAGATACAAACCATGTCATGCAGACATTTATTTAATGATAGTTATAGGCCATATAAATTCAGATAAAGCTATTGCATTTACTTGACCTGCAGAATCAGACTTAAATAAATTTCTCCTGGCAGAAAATTTTATTAATTTAAAATATTCACCAGCTTGTCCTTTAAAGATCAAAGGAATGTTGTAGAGTGCTCAATCTGTACAATTTGAAGTGGAAAATATAAAGAATCCCTCTCTAACAGAAGTTAATTGAATTCAATCCCAGAAAAATGTCTGGCTTCAGAAGTAGCTAGATCCAAGCTGGTCCATGCACTTTACGGAAGTCTAGGATATCTATATAACAGTCCAAGAATAAGTGACACCATTGTAACAGTAGTGTGAAAAGAATGGTGTATATAAAAGCAAAAGTTAAAACCCCAAATATAGAAGAAGGTTGTGAAATAAAATGATAGTATTGTTAGTCAAACACAGAGAGTTCTAAAGTGTACACAATGAGAGAAAAAAAAGTCATCAATTTACTCAGACTTTTTATGTGTTTGCGCGTTTAAGACAGTGAAGGATTATGTGAACTAAGCTAACTCAGAAGCTAGAGACAATATGGAGTGAAATATAATTGAATAAGCTCTAGATCTTTTGAAAGGCATTGGTCAGTTGTAACATTTGAAATAAGTCACCACGTAAATTATAACATCATTCTATTTAGTTAAAAGTTTAGCCACTTATGTGTAAGAATAGCTTGGTAACAAATTTATAAAGGATTTCTGTAGCAAGTGCTCACTAGGTAAGTATATCTAATTGCCTTTCTGAAGTGACAACTGTGGGAAAAAAATAGTAGCTTTCTGAGGTACTCAGATTTATTAATTCAAAGTGTGGATGGATTTAGTCTCAAGAGAAGCCACAGTACTTTGGAGAAGTCAGGGTGTACAGTTAGTGACCTATTCATTCTACTGTACAAAAAAGTGTCAGAATTTTGTATTAAGTAATCAAACAAAGAGAAGTACAGAAAAGGCAATTCATGCTGGGGGGGGGAATATATTCAACATAAAGAAAGTTTCCTGTACATTTAGCTTCATAATTTCATGCTTGAGATGCCAGTACATCATGGATAACAAAAGGTAAAACGGTGCTGAGTCTAAGTGAAATGGAAAACCATTTGGACATAAACTCTAGCTCCTTTCTAAATAATAGAGAGCAATTGAAATTAGAAATATGCTTAATGGTGCAGAAATAATTTGAATGCCACCAAAGATAATATACAGTTAACTCCTGGCTTGTTCACTTTATTTCTGATTCAATTTAACTAGCAGACTGCACAAACTGTATCTTATATCTGAGGTTCCTAACAAATGTGAATGTACATATGATGTAATGCGATGAGGCTGATCTTGGTAGTATCTATCAGTAGAATAAGCTGTATAATTTTAATAGATGGAATTAAGGTATAACAGTGGGTTATACACATCTTAATAAAAAATCATATCCTAGTAAATGTTCAGTCAATGAATACAGGTACGGTGAGATCAACGTTGCCCACCGTTAGAGAACAAAGGATAAACTACCAGTAACATTATTTACAATCATTATTTTACTCATTAAATGTCTATCTGGATTTGCAGGAGCTAGTCAGTAGGAAGAACGCAGGCTTAAATGACTGCTCTGATGGAATGTCTTAATGAATATTTAAGCTCATTGTTGAGCTGTCTATATTGACTTTCAGTTGACATTAACATCAATGACAGTGATATCAAGTCAATGATTATCTTTTAAAAACCTAATCTGTAGACCTGAATGTCATTATTCATAGAATCATAGAGTACCAGGTTGGAAGAGGCCTCAAGGATCATCTGGTCCAACCTTTCTGGGCAAAAGCATGGCCTAACCAAGATGGCCCAGCACCCTGTCCAGCTGAATCTTAAAAGTGTCCAGTGTTGGGGAATCCACCACTTCCCTGGGGAGATTATTCCAATGGCTGATTATTCTCACTGTGAAAAAATTTCCTCTTGTGTCTAATCATAACCTCCCCAGGAGTAACTTGTACCTATTACCCCTCATCTTTTCCATGTGACTCCATGTAAAAAGGGAGTCTCCACCTTCTTTGTAGTCACACTTTAAATACTGGAATATGGTGATAATGTCTCTCCTAAGCCTTCTTTTCTCACGGCTGGACAAACCCAATTCACTCAGCCTTTCCTCATCTGGCATGCTTCCCAGTTCTTTGATCATCTTGGTGGCCCTTCTCTGGACCCTCTCCAGCCTGTCCACATCTTTTTTGTATAGCAGGGACCAAAACTGAACACAGTATTCCAGGTGTGGCCTGACAAGTGCTAAGTAGAGTGGAATAATGACTTCTTTATCTCTGCTGGTGATACCTGCATTGATAAAACCTAGCATCCTGTTGTCTTTCTTTGCTGCAGCAGCACACTGTTCACATATTGAGCTTGTCCACCAGGACCCTCAGGTCCCTTTCCACAGAGCTGCTCCCCAGCCAGGTAGATCCCAGCCTGTGCTGCACTCCTGGATTATGTTTTCCCAGGTGCAAGACCTTACACTTGTCCTTGTTGAACTTCATAGGGTGCTTGTTAGTCCACCCTTCAAGCCTATCTAGGTCTTCCTGCAAGATAGCTCTCCCTTCTGAAATGTCCACTTCTCCACTCGGTTTGGTATCATCGGCAAACTTTGTCAGGGTACACTTGATCTCATCATCCAGATCACTTATGAAGATATTAAAACAGCATTGGGCCCAGTATTGATCCCCGGGCGACCTGACTTGTGACATGATTTGGGTGGAGAGTTGAGTGCTATAGTCATATATGTTTAGCATGTCCTTCTTTAAGCTCATTATCATATTCAGGGATGCCAACTTTAATATTCATTTCATAGATAATCAAGCAAAAGGTCTCACTTTGGGCACTGTAGTCTTCAGGATTCTGTGCTGAAACCATTTATCTGCTTGTTCCTTCATTTGTGCAATCTTTAGCCAAAACAGGACCGTCCTGCTGCCACAACACTCTCTCCTTTGGCTGCTTCTCTAGCCGACCTCTTGGATCTCCACCAATAAGGTCTGCACAAGAGATAAGCAGACATCAGCATTTTTCACCTCCCGTGCATCAATTCCCACACCACTGCACAGACCACTTGTTTAGACTGTAACACATCAGTTTCTCTAGGAGGAAGCTGTGGAGAACCTTGTCGAAAGCCTTGGAAAAATCCAAGTAGACAATGTCCACTGCTCACCCCATATCAAATGAGCAGGTTACTTTGTTGTAGAAGGCAATCAGGTTTGTCAAGCATAATTTGCCCTTGGTGAATCCATGCTGACTTTTCCCAATCACGTGCTTCATTTGACTTGTGATAGCCCCCAAGATGATTTGTTCTGTAACTTTCCCAGGGACTGAAGTAAGACTGATGGGTCTACAATTTCCTGGATTCTCCTTTAAGCCCTTTTTGTAGATGAGGGTGACATTAGCCTTTTTCCAGTCTTCTGGGTCATCCCCCAATCTCCATGACTTCTCAAAGATTATGGAGAGTGTCCTTGCAATGACGTCAGCCAGCTCTGTTAACACTCTTGTGTGGATAACGTCAGGGCCCATCAATATGTAGGGGTCAAGCTTCTGTAGTAGTTTGCATACCAACTCTTCCTTCACTGATGGTGGGTTTGTGTTTGCATCAACCTGCATTTTTGTTCCCAAGGCCTGGGGCCCAACAGTGCTGGTAGAGGCAGAGGTGAAGGAAGTGTTGAGAACCTCTGCCTTTTCAGCATTGTTGCACACTAATTCCCCTCTCCTGTTTAACAGTGGGCCAATATTTTCCTTCTGTTTCTGCTTGTTCTTTATGTACCTGAAGAAGACTTTCTTGTAGTTTTTGAAATCTCTGGTCAATTTCAATTCAAGCTGAGCTTTTGCTTTTCTAACTGCGTCTCTGCACACCCTGGCAATGCCCTTGTAGTTCTCAACAGATATTCACCCACATTTCCATATGTTTGTCTTTTGGTTTTAAGCAGACTCAGAAGCTCACAGTTAAGCCAAGGGGGTCTCTGGCTCCACCTACTTCCCTTACTTTTAAAAGAGATGAACTGTTTTTGTGCTTCCAGGAGAGCACTCTTGAAAAACTCCCAGCACTTGCTAACCCCTTTATTCTTCATGGAAGCTTCCCATGGAATCCCTCCCAACAGAGCTCTGAGTGAGCTGAAGTTTGCTTTTCTAAAATTGCAGAATCACAGAATCACAGGGGTTGGAAGGGACCTCTGGAGATCATCTAGTCCAACCCCACTGACAGAGCAGGGTCACCTACAGCAGGTTCCACAGGATGGCGTCCAGGAGGGTTTGGAATTTCTCCAGAGTCGGAGACTCCACTACCTCTCTGGGCAGCCTGTTCCAGTGCTCTGCTACCCTCAAAGGAAAGAAGTTCCTCCTCATGTTTAGATGGAACTTCCTATGGTCAAGTTTGTGCCTATTACCTCTTGTCCTATCGCTGGGCACCACCGAAAAAAGACTGGTGCCATCCTGCCGACAACCTCCCTGTAAGTATTTGTAAGCATTGATGAGATTCCCTCTGAGCCTTCTCTTCTCCAGACTCAAAAGACCCAAGTCCCTCAGCCTTTCCTCATCAGAAAGATGTTCCAGCCCCCTCATCATCTTTCTAGCCCTCTGCTGTACCCTCTCCAGCATTTCCCTGTCCTTCTTGAACCGGGGAGCCCAGAACTGGACACAGGACTCCAGGTATGGCCTCACCAGGGCAGAGTAGAGGTGGAGGATAACTTCCCGCGACCTGCTTGCCACACTCCTCTTGATGCACGCCAGGATGCCATTGGCCTTCTTGGCCACAAGGACACATTGCTGCCTCATGGTCATCCTCTTGTCCACCAGGACTCCCAGGTCCCTTTCCACAGAGATGCTTTCCAGCAGGTCAGCCCCTAACCTGTACTGGTGCCTGGGGTTATTTGTCCCCAAGTGCAGGACCTTACACTTGCCCTTGTTGAACTTCATGAGGTTTCTCTCTGCCCAGCTCTCCAGCCTGTCCAGGTCACACTGAATGGCAGCACAGCCTTCTGGCGTGTCAGCCACCCCTCCCAGTTTTGTGTCATCAGCAAACTTGCTGAGGGTACACCCTATCCCTTCATCCAGGTCACTGATGAATATGTTGAACAGGACTGGACCCAGTACTGACCCCTGGGGAACACCACTTCTCACAGACCTCCAACTAGACTCTGTGCCACTAATCACAACCCTCGGAGCTCTGTCTGCCAGGCAGTTTTCAATCCACCCCACCGTCCATTCATCCAACCCACACTTCCTAAGATTGCCTATGAGGATGCTGTGAGAGACAGGGTCAAAGCCTTGCTGAAGTCAAGGTAGACAACATCCACTGCCCTCCCCTCATCTATCCATCCGGACACACCATTGTAGAAGGCTATTGGATTAGTCAGACATGACTTCTCCTTGGTGAATCCATCTTGGCTACTTCTGATAACCTTCTTTTCCTCCAGAGGCATTGAGATGATGCCCAGAACGAGCTGTTCCATCATCTTTCCAGGGATGGAGGTGAGGCTGACTGGCCTGTAGCTTCCCGGGTCTTCCTTCTTGCCCTTTTTGAAGACTGCAGTGACAGTGGCTTTCCTCCTGTCCTCAGGCACCTCACCTGTTCTCCAGGACCTTTCAAAGATGATGGAGAGTGGCCCAGCAATGACTTCTGCCAGCTCCCTCAGCACTTGCAGGTGCATCCCACCAGGACCCATGGACCTGTGGATGTCCAGTTTACTTACCTTATCTCTAACTTGATCCTCCTCAACCAAGGGAAAGTCCCCCTTCCTCCAGACTTCCTTTGTTACCTGTAAAGTCTGGAACTCCTGAGGGCTGGTCTGAGCAGTAAAGACTGAAACAAAAAAGGCATTCAGTAATTCCGCCTTCTCTACACAGCGGGCCCACATATTGTCTACTTTTCCTTTTGCCTCTGATGTACTTGAAGAAACCCTTCCTGTTGACCTTGACATCCCTTGCCAGATTTAATTCCTTGCCTTTCCTCATTTCATCCCTGCATACCCTGGCAGCATTCTTGTAATCTTCCCAAGTGGTCAGTCCCTTCCTCCACTTAGTGTAAACTTCCTTCTTCCACTTGAGCTTTTTCACAAGCTCCCTGCTCAACCATGCAGGTCTCCTGCTTCCCTTGCCTGATTGCTTGCTCTTAGGGATGCAGCGATCCTGAGCTTGGATGAAGTGATCCTTGAATATCAACCAGCTCTCTGGAGCCCCCCTATCCTCTAGAGCCCTAACCCATGGGATTTCTCCAAGCAGTTTCTTGAAGACATCAAAGTTAGCTCTCCTGAAGTCCAAGCTTGCAATCCTACTTGTCATTTTATGCCTACTCCACATAATCCTGAACTCGATCTTCTCATGATCACTACAGCCGAGGCTGCCCCCAACCTTAATGGCCTCCACCAGTCCCTCTTTGTTGGTCAGTACTAGGTCCAGTAGTACACCTCTCCTTGTCGGCTCCTCCACCACCTGAGTCAAAAAGGTATCATCAAGACACTGGAGGAACCTCCTGGACTGTACATGCCTAGCTGCGTAGCCTTCCCAGCAGATATCAGGGTGACTGAAGTCCCCCATGAGAACCAAGGCCTGGGATTGTGAGGCAGCTCTCAGCTGTCTGTAGAAGGCCTCATCAACTTCCCCATCCTGATCAGGTGGCCTGTAATAAACCCCCACAACAGTGTCCCTTGTGTTAGCCTGCCCCTTAGTCCTTACCCACAAGCTCTCCACTCTCTCTTCATCCACCCCCAGGGACAGCTCGATATATTCCAGTTGCTCTCTCACATAAAAAGCAGCTCCACCACTTCACCTTGCTGGCCTATCTTTCCTAAAGAGGACATAGCCATCCATGACAGCATTCCAGTCATGTGAGCTATCCCACCATGTCTCAGTAATTGCGATGAGATCACGGCCCTACAATCGCACACAGATCTCTAGTTCTTCCTATTTGTTCCTCATGCTGCGTGAATTGGTGTATAAATCTAAAACCTTTGTTTAGTACTAACCTTCAGCATGTTCAGCAGGATCCAAAACTCCACAATGCTGTGATCGCTGCAGCCAAGGTTATCACTAATCAGGTTTTCTTGGTTTGTGAGTAGCAAGTCTAGCAAAGCCTCATTCCTGGTTGGCACATCTAACATTTTTATGAGGAAGCAATCCTCTACACATTCCAGGAACTTGATGGATGACATGTGAGCTGCTGTATTGTTTTTCCAACAAATGTCTGGGTAGTTGAAGTCACTTGTGAGAACCAGGTTCTGTTGACCCGGAGCTTGCTTAAGTGACCCAAATATTGCTTCGTTGTCCTTATTGTCTTGGTTTGGAGGTTGGTAGCAGATGTATACTGTAAAATCCCTATTGGAGATGACCCCTCTGATCTTGACCCAGAGGCATTTGATAGGGTTTCCACAGTTGCCGTAGTTGACTTCTATACATTCAAGGTTCTCCTTAACATCCAGCGTGACTCATCCTCCTCTTCTTCCCTGACTGTCTTTACAAAACAGCCTATAGTCATCCATCACGATCCTCCAGTCATGTGAATTGTGCCACCATGTTTCAGTTATTCCTATGATATCATAACTTTCTGGCTGGGTGCAGAGCTCCAGTTTCTCCTGTTTGTTCCCCAGGCTGCGTGCACTGGTATACATACATTTGAGGTGGTTGGTCTCCCGGTTCACACCTTGGGAGACAGCTAAGGAACATATGTTGCTGCTTTGGTTGGCCTGGCTTATTCCCCAGTTGGTTTCAATGGCGTGAGTGTTGCTACTTTGGACACTGCCACCACCAAGTCCTTCAGCTTAAAGCTTGCCTCACCAAGTTGGCCAGCCTGCTGCCAAATATTCCCTTGCCTCTTCTAGACAGGTGGATCACATCCCTCCCTAGCAGGCTATAGTCATCAAAGAATGTCCTGTTGTCATAAAAGCCAAAACACAACGGCACCAGCCACGAAGCCAGAAGTTGATTTGCATTATACATATATTTCTGCTGCATCCTTTCCTCTAACTGGTAAAATGGAAGAGAAGGTAATTTGGGCACTTATACTTTTCACTTCTACCCCCAGGGCTTTCTAGGGTTCCTTGATTCTTCCCAGGTTCTGTCTTGTGGTGTCATTTGTGCCTAGATGAAATAGTAGCAATGGATAATAGTCCGTGCTGTTGACAATTTGTGGCACCCTTTTGGCAACATCTTGGACCTTAGATCCCAGAAGGCAGTATACCTCTTGTGACTCCCTGTCAGGCTGGCAGATGGGCACCTCAGTACCCCTTAATGCAGTGTCAGCCAGCACAAGCACTCATCATTTCTTTTTGTGGCATCCACTCTGTGCTGCTGGTAAAGTTTCTCCTTGCAGACCTTGCTCATGGATGTCTACAGCTGTTAAAGCTTCATATCTGGTTTTGATTGTAATGTTGGAGGGTGGAGACTGAAGCAGAGTCCTGCTTTTGTGGGTCACCCAGGTACAAGGTGCCTCTTTCTATGTGGTGTTTGCCATAGGAACATTATTCTGAAACCACTTATCTATCTCTGACTTGACCCCTCTAATACTGAACAGCCTTTTCACTGTTTCCTGCAGCTCAGCCAGCTGATGCAACACAACATCGCATCTTTTGCAGGTACTTTCCTTTTCTCCAGGAGAAGGGTATAGGCACTCGTTGCAACCTACTGTCTGTACTTGTCCTCCTTCCTTACCAGTTCCATCTTGGTGGAAGCATCAGACATCTCACGGGCTTCCTCTGTAGAAACACTGCTTTTAAGTCTGAGGTGAGTGCCTACCATCCTGGCAGAGACCTCTTGAAGTGGTAGGGTGACTATGCCCTTCCTGAGTGCCCTTCCACACAAACTGATGCACCATGCTCTGTTTGCAGTGCTTCTGATCACTAGCACTCCTCAGGCTGCTTTTTATAGGCATGGGAGTGGTCACGGTTGCTCTGGCAATGCCTAAGCTTCATCAGCATCTCCCATGAGAGCGGCTGGCTCCTGGTGTGTCTCTCCGCTGCCCCAGTGTTTCCCTGCCTCAAGAAAACCCCCTGTGTGACGAGATCTGCTGCTCTGCTGTGGGTCAGGCTGGCTCTGGAGCAGCTCCCCTCAGTGATCCGACTTAATTAAGATATTAACAAATATCGGCAATAAATATATTGCAAAGGAAACCTTGGACTCATGCAGAGTTACATGTTCAACATGAGAATTAAATGAAATCTTTCCATAGAATGGCACAGAAAGATAATTTGTTAGTTCTAATTGGATAAAAAAAGTGCTGATGGGGATTAAGTATCTGGAGAAGAAAAAGGCTTTGGGAGGGAAAGATAAGAAACCTTCTCATTTTTTTAGATATTTAGGCATTATCATGTTTTTAAATGGTAGTATTTTTTCTTACTTTTAATTTTGGAATTCTTAAACAATTGACTGTTGTTTTCCAAGACGCTTTTTTATGCACAATAAATATTCACTTAAAACACCTCAGATTGAAAACTTCAAAGCTGAAGGTTCCTATAATAAATAATAAATGACCTTGATTTCGGAGATGGAAAACTGAGCTGTTGAAACAAGACATGACTTAGCTATCTTTCAGTGAATTAAAACAGAGAAAATAAGAGTGAAAAAAAAAATACAGATTTCTCTGGTGAAAGCCAAGACTGAATCTTGGCAAAATTTGTTTGAGATATTAATTTCTGACAACTTATTGACCAGATTTATCAATAAATTCCAGTGAATTATGTGCAAGAAGAAAATTACCAATGAATTACACACAATGTCTAAGCATTTTTTTGTTTCTTTGGTTTGTGTGTTTGTTTTTTCCTGGTTGAAGAACTGGTTGCAACTTTTTGGAGTAAACATGGTTACTAGGCTTGCTAATACATTTTTAAACAATTGAATGATATATTACATTTCTTTTCTGCTTTATATGTAATCATGGCTGGAGTAATGGATTTTTTAACATGATTTTTCTATATTGCTCTTCAAACTGACAAGTTAACAATAATTTATTTCAACTAAGGTAGCTAATTTTTTTCCATTCCCTAAGTGGATTTATCTCTCATATTAAAATATATGAACATTAATATAATAATTTTAAAATAATTTCTCATAAGGCAAAATGTTAAAAGAGCAAAAAGAATATGAGAAAATCAGAAGGATTTGGAATGACAAATGTTGACTTTTGTAACTACAGAAAAATTTAATGTCAAATAAAAATTTAATAACAGATATTAGGCTGAGAAAGGAAAAAAGAAAAAAACGCAAGAGAGTAGGACTAAAAAAATAAATAAGAAAACAATCTTAAATATCTAAAATCAGAAAATTATATATCTTTTAAGACGTGAACTTTAAGAAATATTACCAATAAGATGACATGCATGTGTTATGAAATTTTATAGAACACTATAATTAAATTAAATTTATCTAAACTTAAAAATGAAAGAAAACAAGCAGTAGAACCAAAAAACATCTAGCTGAAAAGATGTAGTATCCACTATCTGAAAGGAAGACCTGGAAAAGAAGAAATCTCCGCTGACAGAAAGAAATTGCATAATCAAAAGAGAACTGCCTAAACACGTCTCCTCCTGTCCCCACTAAATAAATGTATAATTAAAATAGGGGTGAAAAAGCCCACATTCTATATAACAGACATTGTATATTCAAGGAAAATTTCTGAATACTCACTCTGGTATACTTAGTAAGCTCAATATTGTTTATTGTCTCCTTTTCTCTCTGTCCTTACATCTTCTCAACAGAAGCATTACAGAAGCTTTAGCACGCATAGCTGCACTTTAAGACAGTTATATCATCCAGCATTGCCCCATTTCCCACTTAGACTAGAGGCAATTTGGAATATGTAAACATTGTTCCAGGATTATCAAGTGCAGAAGCTGTTGCTTACCCCTAAGAAGATATTGGGAATAAAGGAAAACTCAGAATGGGTGTTTCTGCTAAGGAAGATGACTAGACAGGGCTTTGGATACTGTGGCTACCTCTGTGTTGGTAAACTAAACCGGCCAAGAGATAAACAGGAAAGATAGGATATATGCAGCATTTAATTATTGCCCATACCATGGTTTAAAGAGTAACATTGAGAACAGACCATTCTCAATTGGCTGTTTAGTAATGGCCAATCTGTTTTGGAGAGTGACAGAATTCAATATTATAGATATAAGCCATTTTATAACAGCTGGTCTCACTGCCAGGAAATAGTCCAGGACACATCCAAATTACTACAAAGGACACAGCCTCAGAAGTTGATCAAATGTCCTGGATGAATATGTCTGCAAGGTTTAAGAGAAAAGGTATTTCTTTTAGTTAAAGATATCACAGGTGGTTTGAGAGCTCAAGGCTGGAACACTAAGAATATAAAAGGTTAAAACCATCTTCTTTTCAGACACCAGAAGCCAGCTGAAGGTACTGGTATGTAACTTAAACTAAGAAGAATTTTGAAAAATCAATAGCTTCTGTATGGGAAAGTAAGAAATACATTTGAAGTGGAATTTGTGGACCATTGTATCCATCCCCTTCATGTCACAAATAATTCTACTGAAGTTTCAAAACCTTCTTATAGTTTCCCACTTCCAGTTATTCACAGACAGTTTCCCAGAACCACAGAACTGTTGAGGTATGAAGGCATCTTTGGAGATCATATAGGCCAATGGTGCACATCAGAGCAGGGTCAGCTATAGAAGGTACATCAGAGCCATGTCCAGTTCGGTTTTGACTGTCTCCGACAGTGGGGAGTCCACAACTTCTCTGGGCAAGCTGTTCCAGTGCTTGACCATCATCACAATAATTTTTTTTAATATATGTTTAAACAAAATTTCCTGCATGTCAATTTGTGCTGATTGTCCCTTGTCCTCTCAGTGGGCAACACTAAGAAGAGTCTGACTCTATCTTCCTTTTTGCCTATCATTGGGTATTTATACAAACTGATAAGATACCCCCTTGAGCCTTCTTTTCTCCAGGCTGAACAATCCCAGCTCTCTCAGCATCTCTTCATATGACAGATGCTCCAGTCCCTTATCATCTTCACTGGACTTGATCCAGTATGTACATCTCCCTTGTACTGAGGAGCCCAGAACTGGGCACAGTATTCCAGACATGGTCTCATCAGGGCTGAGTATGCAGGATCATATCCCTCGAACTGCTTGCAACACTCTTTTTAACGCAGTCCAGGAGGCTGCATTACTTTCACTTCCACTTAAAACTTAGTGGTCCTTACCAGAAATACCTCACTGATATATCCTGGTTGTCAACTGACCTTTTCAAAAACTCTCTGACACTGTCATTTAATATTCATTCTATGATCAAATGATAAACCTTTTATTCAGACACTTAAGAGTCAGGTTCTGGCTTAGAGAACAGATGGTTGATATTACTCTGTAAGGGTTTCTGTATTTTGTCTTTTGTTCTTCCTGTATATTGTTTCTTGTCTGTGCTGTTTGCATTTCAAATTCGTCAGCAAAGCTCTGCATTTTACATGAAGATGACAGGAGGAAAACATAAAACAAGATCATTCTGAAGACCACCCCTTTGAAAAAAAAATATATTCTGCTAACATCATTCCAACCATTTAAAACATTTTCATTTTTATACAAGTCATGTTCCTCTTTACATCATAACAATCATTCCTTCTTTCTTTTTTTTTCTTTTTTTCTTTTTTTCAGTTCAACTACTGGTTACATAGTGTTATCTCCACTATTTTTTCTAATGAAGAGTAATATGGTCTGCTGTAGTTCTTTTCTTTGGGGAAGTCACTATCAAAACCAAATATGATTAATCTTTGGTTTTTCACTTTATTTTATTTTCTATAAAATCTCTAAGTCTTTACTTTGTCCATCCTCCGATATTTATTAAAAGTCTTATATAGTACTGAATATGTCCCATAGCACCATTTCTGGGGTCCAGCAGCATTTGCCCCTAAAACTTCAGTTGCCTGCTTAGACAGGAGTTTCCTGAATTGCTTCTCCAATACAAAATCTAAATTCCAACTAAATATCACTCGGCTCCTACGCAGCTTGCTGAACACCATCCTAAGGGTATTTCTGACAGCTGCATTGTAGCTATTTGCATTTTCAATTGCTTTAGAATGTCTTACACAGGAAGAGGTTTCTATTACATACATTTTTCACCTGAAAAAATACCAAAGCAAAGAGATACGTTCTATATCCATTTGAAAAATTAAGTCAAAATTAAATGTCACCACAGGAAAGTCCTGTCTTGAAAAAAAATGAAACAGAAATACTCAGAACCAAAGAAATTTTAAACGAGCTTCCATAGCAATATCTGATTCATGTACTTGTCTATGTGAACTGGCAGCTACACCTACTTAATTTCATTTGCATGCTCATTTTATTGAGTTTCTTTATATTTCCTTTATAAGGAATCATAGGTAGGGTAACTTATACCTGTGGCTGTGAGAGTACCCAGTGTTTCTTTAACAGTGATTTTCTCCTTGTCAGGGTGTGAGAACTGCTCGTGAAGAGAATAGCAGCAGACAAATCTGGTTTTTAGTAGTTCTCATTTGTTAAATCCCAGAGACTTTGGTGCTCGTCTATATCATTGTTCATGTGGGTAGTTGTGGGTACCTACCATAGGAGTCAGATGCAGATGACCTCTCACACTTCCATTCTCTCTGTTAACAGGCTGCAAGGGGTCAGTGAGGCCAGGCTGGGTGCACCAAACCCAAAGGACGCCATCTTGCCTATTTAAATCCCACTCTCCTTGGTTATGCAAGGTAGAGGAAACAAGGATGATGTGATTAGCACTGACTTCACTGACATCTAGATTCAACTTTCTCCAATTTGTGATCAACTAAATAAATGCAAATTAGAATAAGACTCTACAAAACTAAAGTGCCGGCTGAAATACATGCGTGGCCCATATCATAAGGCCATATCAGAGCAGTTAAGAAATATCTGTTCTGATTTAGTGTGGGTTTCAGATCACACACAGGTATATGTCCATGCACCAGATTCTGCCTTGCTCTCATAATGAAACACTAATAGACTGTAACCTCATGGTTATAAGAAAATAAAGTGAGTGGATACCTTCAAACATTTAGACAAATGACTCCTTCATATTCAAAAATAGTTTTAGCTTGTTAATACACATGAGCAGCAATATGACTGTTTCTAAGATGCAGATTTACAAACGAGTTTTAAAATAATAAAATAAAAAAACCTACAACAATTCAGTTTAATGGAAAAATCCTTTACATCACTTTGTCTAAAAACTTCTCCCCCTTATTTTCTTGTGTGTGCCAAAGCAGCAGCTCAGCAGATACTCCCAGAATTCTAAGTAGCTGTCTCTACTGCACCATTAATTTGAAGTAAATAAAACTATTCCTCTTCCATTTCTGCAAAACACTGAAAATATCAAGAGGGCAATGCAATTATGAAAGAAAAGCACTAGGTGTTCATTGTGAACAAAATCTGTCAAAACCATTTTCAGTTGTTTAGCATTTCTTCTATGAATGAATTACATCTTCACACTTTTTAAAGGAAAGCAATAAGTGCAGTGTTGTTCTTATACCAAAAGGGTTTGAAAGACAAAACAATTATTGCAATCACTATAAATTGTTTTGCAGCACAGTTGCATCAGTACTTAAAAATATTCCCAGTAAGATTATTTTGTTACAATGACAAATTCTAAATAATTTAATCAGCATAATTTTGAAGGCACTATGTTGAACACATGCTGTTCTATTGCACAATCTTTATTCGCCTAAAACAAGCCGTAAACACAATGGCCACTCGCCAAGGAGACCAGCTCCAGTGCAGGTTAAGTCCGCACTGGGGAAGGGAATGGAAGTGAAAAGGGCCAGCAAAGAGCTCTTTTTGGGGCTTTTCGAAGCCTGGAGAAGTGGCTAGCTTGTGCCAGGACCTGCAGCTTGTGGGAGGGCTGCTGACACAACGTGGGTGGAACCAGCACCACTGGCGGCAGTCTAAACAGGCCGTTGGGTGGGCGGTGAGTCACTGCTCACTGAGCAAGAAAACGGTGAGTGGGTGTCACCCAGGAACAGGAAGCCATGGTAGCCACTCAGAAGAGGACCATGGCATCCCTGCACTCTACAGGCACCAGCTCTGATGCAGCTTCCCAGACGGAGCTCTCCTGGGAACATGCTGCCGCCCAGGTGTCGGGCTGCAGGGTGGGCCCTGCACCTACACAGGTGTCCGGTGTCAGCAGTGAGCATGCCTGCAGGACGTGTGCCCAGGTAGAGGAGCTCCTCCACTTAGTGATGGAGCTCAGGGAGGAGGTAAGCAGGTTGAGAAGTATCAGGGAGTGCAAGAGGGAGATGGACGCTTGGAGTCATACCCTGCCGCCCATGAGAGAAACCCAGCAGGCAGACAGAGCCCCAGCTACAGAGAACTCCCTGTCCTCTCTCCGACCGACTGAATGTGGTGACGTGGAGAACAGGGGGAAATGGCAAGATGCTCCTGCCCAACGCAACAGGCGCTGCAGGCGTGTCTGCCCAGTGACTACCCCACCTTCCCAGGTGCCATTGCAGAACAGGTACAGTGCTCTGTGAGGGGAACTGGACAAGGGTGAGGATGATAGTCCTTCCAGCTTGGAGGTGTCGTCAAGGCCTAGTCGGACCACCCCCCCGCATCAAAACTACCTCAATAAAAAATAAAAGACAGGTCATTGTCATAGGTGACCCGCTTCTGAAGGGAACGGCAGGCCCGATATGTAGACTGGATCCGCTATGTAGGGAAGTCTGCTGCCTCCCTGGGGCCCGGGTTAATGATGTAAAGAAGAAACTTCCGTCCCTAGTATGGCCCTCAGATTATTATCCCCTTCTGGTCTTTCAGGTAGGCAGTGATGAAGTAGGGAGGAGAAGCCCAAGGGCAATGAAGAGAGATTTCAGGGATGACTGGTCAAGGGATCGGAAGCACAAGTCATGTTCTCCTCTACCCCTCCAGTTATGGGGAATGATGAGGGGGTAAACAGGAAGAGCCAGCAGATCAATGCCTGACTCCAAGACTGGTGCTACCGGCAGGACTTTGGGTTCTTTGACCATGGCTTGATTTACAAGACACCAGGCCATGCTGATAACAGATGGGAAGAGCCTGTCTTGCAGGTGGAAAAGGGTTCTAGGGCAAGAGTTAGCAGGGCTCATTGAGAGAGCTTTAAACTAGATTCGAAGGGGGATGGGGATGTAACTGGGCTCACTGGAGAGGCGTGCAGTAGCCCAGCACTTGTGGGGCAGCATGCTAGTATTTTTGAGAATCAGAAGGCATACCACCCCTCAAGGGTAAAAACTACACATTCATCAGCCTCTCTGAAACACTTATACACCAATGCATGCAGCATGGGGAACAAACAGGAAGAATTAGAGACCTGTGTGCAGTTGCAGGGCCGTGATCTCATTGCAATAACTGAGACATGGTGGGATAGCTCACAGGACTGGAATGCTGTCATGGATGGCTATGTCCTCTTTAGGAAAGATAGGCCAGCAAGGTGAAGTGGTGGAGCTGCTTTTTATGTGAGAGAGCAACAGGAATGCATTGAGCTGTCTCTGGGGGTGGATGAAGAGAGAGTGGAGAGCTTGTGGGTAAGGATTAAGGGGCAGGCTAACACAAGGGACACTGTTGTGGGGGTTTATTAGAGGCCACCTGATCAGGATGGGGAAGTTGATGAAGCCTTCTACAGACAGCTGAGAGCTGCCGCACAATCATAGGCCTTGGTTCTCATGGGGGACTTCAGTCACCCTGATATCTGCTGGGAAGGCTACGCAGCTAGGCATGTACAATCCAGGAGGTTCCTCAGTGTCTTGTGATACGTTTTTGACTCAGGTGGTGGAGGAGCCGACAAGGAGAGGTGTACTACTGGACCTAGTACTGACCAACAAAGAGGGACTGGTGGAGGCCATTAAGGTTGGGGGCAGCCTTGGCTGTAGTGATCATGAGAAGATCGAGTTCAGGATTATGTGGAGTAGGCGTAAAATGACAAGTAGGATTGCAAGCTTGGACTTCAGGAGGGCTAACTTTGATGTCTTCAAGAAACTGCTTGGAGAAATCCCATGGGTTAGGGCTCTAGAGGGTGTGGGGGCTCCAGAGAGCTGGTTGATATTCAAGGATCACTTCGTCCAAGCTCAGGATTGGTGCATCCCTAAGAGCAAGCAATCAGGCAAGGGAAGCAGGCGACCTGCATGGCTGAGCAGGGAGCTTGTGAAAAAGCTCAAGTGGAAGAAGGAAGTTTACACTAAGTGGAGGAAGGGACTGACCACTTGGGAAGATTACAAGAATGCTGCCAGGGTATGCAGGGATAAACGAGGAAACGCAAGGCCTCCTTGGAATTAAATCTGGCAAGGGATGTCAAGTTCAACAGGAAGGGTTTCTTCAAGTACATCAGAGGCAAAAGGAAAAGTAGAGAACATGTGGGTCCGTTGTTGAATGAGACAGGGGCCATGGTGACAGATGATGCAGAGAAGGTGGAATTACTGAATGCCTTTTTTGCTTCAGGCTTTTTTGCTCAGGCCAGCCCTCAGGAGTCACAGACTTTACAGGTAACAAAGGAAGTCTGGAAGAAGGAGAAGGTTGAGGAGGATCAAGTTAGAGATCAGGTAAGTAAACTGGACATCCACAAGTCCATGGGTCCTGGTGGCATGCACCCGCAAGTGCTGAGGGAGCTGGCAGAAGTCATTGCTGGGCCGCTCTCCATCATCTTTGAAAGGTCCTGGAGAACAGGCGAGGTGCCTGAGGACGGGAGGAAAGCCAATGTCACTCCGGTCTTCAAAAAGGGCAAGAAGGAAGACCCGGGAAGCTACAGGTCAGTCAGCCTCACCTCCATCCCTGGAAAGATGATGGAACAGCTCGTTCTGGGCGTCATCTCAAAGCCTCTGGAGGAAAAGAAGGTTATCAGAAGTAGCCAACATGGATTCACCAAGGGGAAGTCATGTCTGACTAATCTAATACCCTTCTACAACGGTGTGACTGGACGAATAGATGAGGGGAGGGCAGTGGATGTTGTCTACCTTGACTTCAGCAAGGCTTTGACACTGTCTCCCACAGCATCCTCATAGGCAAGCTTAGGAAGTGTGGGTTGGATGAATGGACAGTGGGGTGGATTGAAAACTGCGCGGCAGACAGAGCTCTGAGGGCTGTGGTTAGTGGCACAGAGTCTAGTTGGAGGTCTGTGACAAGTGGTGTTCCCCAGGGGTCAGTACTGGGTCCAGTCCTGTTCAACATATTCATCAATGACCTGGATGAAGGGATAGAGGGTACCCTCAGCAAGTTTGCTGATGACACAAAACTGGGAGGGATGGCTGACACACCAGAAGGCTGTGCTGCCATTCAGCGTGACCTGGACAGGCTGGAGAGCTGGGCAGAGAGAAACCTCATGAAGTTCAACAAGGGCAAGTGTAAGGTACTGCACCTGGGGAGGTGGAAAGGGACCTGGGAGTCCTGGTGGACAAGAGGATGGCCATGAGGCAGCAATGTGTCCTTGTGGCCAAGAAGGCCAATGGCATCCTGGGGTGCATCAAGAGGAGTGTGTCAAGCAGATCGAGGGAGGTTCTCCTCCGCCTCTACTCTGCCCTGGTGAGGCTTCACCTGGAGTCCTGTGTCCAGTTCTGGGCTCCCCAGTTCAAGAAGGACAGAGTACAGCAGAGGGCTAGAAAGATGATGAGGGGGCTGGAACATCTTTCTTATGAGGAAAGAAACGGTGACGGTTTAATGGTCTAACAGTCACTTGTCAAGGAGACCAGCTCCAGTGAGGTAAGTCTGCACTGAGGAAGGAGATCGAGGTGAAAAGGGCTGGCAAGAAGCTCTTTTTTGGGGCTCTCAAAGCCTGGAGAAGTGGCTAGCTCGTGCCGGCACCGGCAGCTTGGGGGAGGGCTGCTGACTTGGCAGGGTGGAGACGGCACCACCTGCGACAGTTCTAAACGTGCCCTTCCGGAGCGCGATGACCGGTCGCTGCGCACGGAGGAACTCAGTCGGCACTCAGCGAGGTAAGTTCAACTTACAGTGTTAACTGGTTCCCCTCCTGGCTCGAGAGGCAAACTCTACTCAAGTAGTGGTCATTGCCCTCCCAGAAGAGGACCTAGCCATGGTTTCCACTCGTCCAAAATCCCTTGCGAGAAGGAATGTGGCGACCCAGAGGGAGCTTCTAGAAAAACATGCAGTTGTGTAGGTGTCTGGCTGCAGGGAGTGCCTGAGCCTGTCACTCGCACTGGAGGACAGCAGAGACACCACCTGTGTGCGGTGTCACCAGGTGAATGACCTGCTCAGCCTGGTGGCAGAGCTGAGGGAGGAAGTGGACAGGCTCAGGAGCATCAGAGAGTGTGAGAGGGAGATAGATTGGTGGAGCCACACCCTGAGGCCAAGGCAGCAGACAGAGGACCCACAAGCAGTAAAGGATCCCCTCCCCTCTTGCCACCAGGCAGGAGGAGGGGAACTAAGAGATGGGGGGGATTGGAAACAGGTCCCTGCTCAGGGAGGCAGGCAAGTCCCCTCCCGGCCTCCCTCACCTTCCCTGTTGCCCTTACACAACAGGTCTGGGACTCTGGAACTTGAGGGCCAGGCAAATGAGGAAATAGGTGAAGATTCTTCCAGGGGGTTGCCCAGGGTGAGTCGGTCAGTCCTATGCATTAGGACTGCTTCTGTTAAGAGAAAAAGGAGGGTAATTGTGTAGGCAATTTCCTTCTGAGAGGAACAGAGGGCCCTATATGCCAACCAGATCCATCCCACAGGGAAGTCTGCTGCCTCCTTGAGGCCTGGGTTAGGGATATCACTAGGAAACTCCCTGGTCTGGTACAGCCCTCTGATTATTATCCACTTCTGGCTGTGCAAGTGGGCAGTGATGAGGTTGCAGTCAGTAGTCCAAAAGCGATTAAAAAGGACTTCAGGGCACTGGGGCGACTCGTCGAGGGATCAGGAGCACAGGTAGTGTTTTCCTCAATCCCTTCGGTGGCAGGGAAGGACACTGAGAGGAACAGGAAAACACACCTTTTAAACACATGGCTCAGAGGCTGGTGCCACCGGTGGAATTTTGGTGTTTTTCATCATGGGGAGGTTTACATGGCACCGGGCCTGCTGGCGACAGATGGAATCCAGCTGTCTCAAAGAGGGAAAAGGATCCTCACTCATGAGATGGCAGGGCTTATTGAGAGGGCTTTAAACTAGGTACGAATGGGGAAGGGGATACAATCAAGCTCGTTAGAGATGAGCCTAGGGGCAGCATGCCAACACTGGGGGAGAAATCGATAGCCCAGCTCAAGTGCATCTACACCAATGCAGGCAGCATGGGCAACAAACAGGAGGAGCTGGAAGCCATTGTGAAGCAGGATAGTTATGACATAGTCACCATCACAGAAACATGGTGAGATGACTGTTATGGCTGGAATGCTGTAATGGATGGCTATAAGCTCTTCAGAAGGGATAGGCAGGAAAGGAGAGGTGGTGGGGTGGCTCTATACGTTAGGGAGTGTTTTGATTGTATAGAGCTCAATGACTGTGAAGGCGAGGTCGAGTGCTTATGGGTAAGGATGAGGGGGAAGGCCAACAAGGCAGATATCCTGTTGGGAGTCTGTTATAGACCACCCAGTCAGGATGAAGCAATAGACAAAGCATTCTACAAGCAGCTGACGGAATTCTCACAATCCCCAGCCCTTGTCCTAGTGGGGGACTTAAACTTACCAGACATCTGCTGGAAATACAACACAGCAGAGAGGAAACAGTCTAGGCGATTCCTGGAGTGTGTGGAAGATAACTTCCTGACACAACTGGTGAGTGAGCCTTCCGGGGGAGATGCCTTGCTAGACCTGCTGCTCACAAATAGAGAAGATCTGGTGGGTGATGTGGTGGTTGGAGGCCATCTTGGGTTTAGCGAGCATGAAATGATAGAGTTCTCGATTCTTGGTGAAGGAAGGAAGGGGGTCAGAAAAACCACGACCATGGACTTCCGGAAGGCAGACTTCAACCTGTTCAGGACACTTGTTGAGAGAGTCCCTTGGGAGACAGTTTTGAAGGGCAAAGAGGTCCAGGCAGGCTGGACATTCTTCAAGAAGGAAGTCTTAGAGGCACAGGAGCAGGCTGTCCCCATGTGTTGTAAGATGAACCGACAGGGAATACAGCTGGCCTGGCTGAACAGGGAGCTCTTGCTGGGACTCAGGAAAAAAAGGAGAGTTTACCGCCTTTGGAAGAAGGGGCAGGCAATGCAAGAAGAGTATAGGGATCTAGTTAGGTCATGCAGAAAAAACATCAGAAAGGCAAAAGGACTGCTAGAACTTAATCTGGCCACTGTCATAAGAGATAACAAAAAAGGTTTTTACAAATACATTAAAACAAAAAGAGAGCCAGGGACAATCTCCACCCCTTATTGGATGCAAAGGGGAAGATTGTCAACAAGGATGAGGAGAAGACTGGGGTACTTAATGCCTTCTTTGCCTCAGTCTTTGGTAGTAAGACCAGTCATCGTCAGGGTATTCAGCCCCCTGAGCTGGAAGACAGGGATGAAGAACAGAATAAACCCCCCATAATCCAAGAGGAAGCAGTTAGTGACCTGCTACACCAACTGGACAGCCACAAGTCTATGGGCGCAGATGGGATCCACCCAAGAGTGCTGAGGGAGCTGGCGTAGGAGCTTGCCAAGCCACTCTCCATCACTTGTCAGTGGTCCTGGTCAACGGGGGAGGTTCCAGATGACTGGAGGCTTGCCAATGTGACACCCATCCACAAGAAGGCCGGAAGGAGGATCCAGGCAATTGTAGGCCTGTCAGCCTGACCTCAGTGCCAGGAAAGATCATGGAATGGTTCATCCTGAGTGCACTCATGCGACATGTGAAGGACAACCAGGGGATCAGGCCCAGCCAGCATGGGTTCATGAAAGGCAGGTCCTGCTTGACCAACCTGATCTTCTTTTACGACCAGAGGACCCGCCTGGTGGATGAAGGAAAGGTTGTGCATGTTGTCTGCTTGGACTTTAGTAAGGCCTTCGACACAGTCTCCCACAGCATTCTGCTAGAGTAACTGGCAGCTCATGGCCTAGACAGGTGTACTCTGCTGGATTAAAAACTGGCTGGATGGCCGAGCCCACAGAGTTGTGAATGGCATTAAATCCAGCTGGCGGCAGGTCTCAAGCGGTGTTCCTCAGGGCTCAGTTTTGGGGCCAGCCTTGTTTAATATCTTTATTGATGATCTGGAGGAGGGGATTGAGTGCACCCTCAGTAAGTTTGCAGATGACACCAAATGAAGCGGGAGTGTTGATCTGCTTGAGGGTAGGAAGGCTCTGCAGAGAGCTCTGGACAGACTGGATTGGTGGGCTGAAGCCAACTGCATGAGGTTTAACAAGGCCAAGTGCTGGATCCTGCACTTGAGTCACAACAACCCCAGGCAACGCTACAGGGTTGGGGAGGAGTGGCTCGCAGAAAAGGATCTGGGGGTCCTGGTGGACAGCTGACTGACCATAAGGATCTGGCGGGATCCTGATCAAGAACAGTGTGGCCAGCAGGAACAGGGAAGTGATCGTGAACATGAGCCAGCAGTGTGCCCCAGGGAGTAGCCAAGAAGGCCAAAGGGTCTTTTGAGTCTGGAGAAGAGAAGGCTCAGAGGGGGGATCTCATCAATGCTTACAAATACTTAAAGGGAGGGTGCCGGGAGGATGGCACCACTCTTTTTGCAGTGGTGCCCAGTGATAGGACAAGAGGTAAGGGCCATGAACTTGACCATAGGAAGTTCCATCTAGACATGAGGAGGAACTTCTTTCCTTTGAGGGTGGCAGAGCACTGGAACAGGCTGCCCAGGGAGGTGGTGGTCTCCGACTCTGGAGACATTCCAATCCCACCTGGATGCCATCCTGTGCAACCTGCTCTAGATGTCCCTGCTCTGGCAGGGTGGTTGGACTAGATGATCTCCAGAGGTCCCTTCCAACCCCTGTGATTATGTGATTCTAAGTCAAAAGAGAAAGATAAACAGTGGTTTGGAGAGGAGTAAAATGTGTTGCTATGATATTGTATCCAGAAAGTTGTGCAGTGTACTTTTAAGATAGGGAGGTTACATTACCCCTATATCTAACAGGTAATATATGGCACACCATGAAAACTTAGACTGGTAAAGAAGTACAGCAACATAAGTAAGATGTAGTGTATGCTCTGGCAGGGGGGTTGGACTAGATGATCTCCAGAGTTCCCTTCCAACCCCTGTGATTCTGTGATTCTGTAATTCTGTATCACCTGATCTGGTTAATTCCACTGTCTGAATGTTGAAAACAAAGATATACAAAGGCGTGACTGCTTACTAGATTAACTTGCTGTTGTTGTTGTTATTAATATATATATTTCTATATGAGTGGTTGCATGAATTTCAGAAATCAGTTTAGTACCATATAACAAAAAGGCATAGAGATATCTGTCCTGGTTTGAGCGACACAGGACTTATTTCTCTTCTAATGCTTGGGAAAACTGCACTTTTAGAAGATTCAAGTGTCTGAATTTGTGAAAATATTTACTTTATAGCCAGCTATGGTATGTGGGTTTCAAGGTCTCAGTGTTTTCGAGCTAGCCAGGTGCAGGGATGAGGAGGAGCGAGACCTGGGCACTTGACCCAAGCTGGCCAACAGGATTATTTCATACCACGAATGCCACATTCAATATACATTACAAAGTTTGCTGAGAAGTGCTCTCTCTTCCTTGATGGAAGCGATCCAGAGAACTTCTTGCCCCAGGGCCAGATCCCTGAGGCCTTCCTTTCCTCCTGAAGTCGTAACGCTCACAGTGTCCGACATTTGCTGTCCACTGCTGGGAGTGCAACAGTTTCTTACTGATGTAATTGGTTGAGTATAATCCTTGTATATCCTATATTGGTATTGGGATCAATACTGGTTCTTTAGTATTATTAACGTTAATTCTTTAGTCTTATCCTATTAAATTTCTTTATATTTCAACCCTCGTGTTTCCTTGTTTTTCCTGGATTCCCCTTCCTGGGTGGGGAGGGGTCATTGGGTGATAGAATGTCTAAATGACAATAAAATGTTGCAGGTTTCTCAAACTATAACAATATCTCAGACTCTGAATAATTTAGTGTCCCAGTGTACAAAAACTTACAACGGACTTTCTCAGCAAATTAATGTGAGTGAAACAATAAATGGGAAGGAGGCATCCTTTTAGCTTTTGGTTATGACTCAAATGTTTGTATATAGGTAAATAATGCTGTTGTCATCCAGCACATGAAGATTAGGGACAACTTACTGCAGTAAGTGGACCACCGTATGAAACAAGTCTGTTTCAAAATTCCCTGGAAAAGAACTGTCTTTTTCTTTACTGCTTAAATAGCTCCTGGAAGACAGCTATCTAGTGTCATGAATGAGGCTTTTTGATAGTCTAATGGTAAGTAAGAGCTCTAAAGAAAACCAGAGCAAGAGAACATTAATGGTACCTTTAAATAAAAGTATTAATATTATGCTAATATTTTGCATTAGAGTGTATTATCCCTGCAATAATTTTCAATGTAAAACCAGTTAATATTTTAAAAGACTCGGAAAATTAAGTTTATGTCCTGGTAAGAAGCTTTTATTCTAAAAAGATTAGAAGAATAGTTCTATTACAGTGTAAATTACTTGTTTTCTTGGTACGAAATGTAAATATTCATATAATGACACATAGCTGTGCTATCTTTTAATCACAGGGCAAGTGAGAACAATTAACCCAACAAACATGCTACATGTAAATGCAGCAAATGAATTTTATGATAACATTTTCTGAAAAGTCTTAAAAAGGCAATCTTGTTTTGTGCTTTTTAACCATGAATTCAGAAAGAAAATGCAATAAGTATTCTACATAATTTAACTTATTTTTGCATAAGAAATGCTTCCTCAGTTTAGGGCAGATAAAGGTGCTTTTTTTTTTTTTAATCTATGGTATTTTCATTATCTTTGATTTTGAGGGTGGGGTTTTTTTGCTTTGTTTAAAGAAATGTTCCATACAATTATGTGAATAACAGAGGTATTCTTGTAACTGCATGTGAAGACTAACATCAATATCTTTGCACAAATTTAATAATTCTGTCCCATTGCATGTATCTTTTCCATATATTTATTCTTCTGTGGTTTAAAGTTGACTAATATTATCCACCAGAATTCAAAGAGAAATTTTAAAAACATTGGACTTGCTGACCAATATTTTCAAAGTCCTCATTGTAACAGCAAGACTGTGTGAATATATATTTAAATTTGATGTCTCCCTCAGTGCAAAGAAACATTCATCTTTTTTAGCTGCTCAGTTAGAATGTCAGGTCAAAAGTGTACAATGCTGTCATTTCAAAGTTCATAATCACTATATGCAGGTGAAATAACAGATTTAATGATTCACTGTCTTCAACTTGACTTGAAAATATATTAAGAATGTACTTCATAAATGGTTCATATCAATCTACTGAAAGATCATTTAAGACAAGCTTCTCCCATCAAAATAACTCCTAAACAAATACAAAACAAAATCTGTTATGCTATCAGATATGTTAAGTAGTTCCTCTCCAAAAAGTGGTCTTTTTAATTCCATGAAGAATAGAGTATCTGATCAAAATGGTATATTTTATTAAGCAGATTTGACTAATGTACTACATAACTGTTCTTTTTATCTTTAAGCACCTTCTGTGCAGCGAAGAATGTGTTAAACATTCATCTTCAGAATATACCATATTTCGGGACAAAATGAGATTTCACAGTATTTGTTTGTATCTGTTGTTTTTCAGCATCTATTATTTGTCAGACAACAAATGCAGAAATCTTGCAAAATAAATAATGTAAATGTATCAAGTATAAGTGTGCCAATCTAATCACGGTTACTGCTCTTAAGCTTCAAAACACATAGAAGGAAAATACTTCTAATGAGTGGTTTAGAAGAAATATCAGACATCTGGAGAAGATTTCAGATTTTTTTTTTCTTTCCTTTTTAGGTGTTCAGAGTTTTTCAGAGATGACTGTAGAATATTTATCAAACAATACACTTATTGAAGTAAGGGTGAAGTAAGCAAAATTATTTTTTTTCCCCTTTTATTCAGCTTCCTTAAAGAGCTGAACGAAGAAGTTTAAATACATATTCAAAAATAATAATGCTGCAAAGTGCAAAATAGTGCACTTGATGAAAGACTTAAAATAAAATATCCAGATCTATTCAATGTTCATCAGTAGGATTATTTGGGGGAAAATATGTTGCATGGGGGTCACAGCTTAAGGATTCTTGCAGCTACTGAGCTATATCTCCTTTTTGGAAGCTATAACATTTATGAAGTATCTAATAGGAATATTTTCAACTGTATTTGAATGTATATCTTCCAAGAAACCAGCACAGCTGTTCCTCAGATTCATTGCCAAGGTCATCTGTCATTCCGGTTTCCCTCTCCACAACACTAAGGGCTCCCAACTGAGAACCTTCTTCTAAATTATATATGAAGACTTTCACTGTGGATTAGATTTATGATGAAAATTCAAAGAAACAGCACAAAAGGTCCATGAAACTTGTTTCTTAACTGGGCAAGACTTTACCTGTTACAGTACTGCAAATTTGGCATAAAGTTTTCTGATTTTGTGACATATTTTCACATTTTCCAACTAAAAAAAAATATTGTATGTGATTGTGTCTGTGTATGTGAAGGGGTGAAGGAGACAAAAGGAGAGCAGGGCAATTACTGAAAAGCTGTGATGTGTTTCATATAGATAGAAAAAAATATTAATATAACTAATTCAGAAAGCAATTTTAAAAAAGAAGACTGGAATGCTGTAGGAAGGATAATGAGGAGGAAAAAGCAAAGCAAATGCTTGCTATTGTCTTGCAGATTTAATAGGGCAAATGTATCAGATAAATTGAGGAGGTTGCTCAAGGTATAGTAAGATATATGCCAAAATATGCCAAAAGCAAATGAGCCTGATCTCCTAATTTTCAGCCTGAAATATTTGTATTTTAAAAATGTGATATTTTCTGTATTTTGTCTCCTATCAGGCTTGCACTGAAATGATCTTCTACAATTGACTCTTAAACAAAAAGCATATTTTGATTTCAGGGAGGACAAAAGAAACTCCAAAATGCCTCAGACAAACCATGAGTACTGAGCTTCTGATTAATTCTGTGCAACTACTGTAGTGGAGGTCTGTAAGCAGAGTCAAACCGTTTCAACTTTCTTGTAGGCTGCCCTGTCTACCATGTAGGTGTTTTAGACTTTATATAAATTAGGTTTGCATGCATTTGCTTAATGACATTGCACATGAAGAACCGCATAGCTGATTTTATCCTCTGGTTATTAACGCAGCTTTTGCTTTTGATATTGAAACTGATACAGAAATATGCTAGAAGGATGATAACCTAAACAAAGCAAAACCAAAAATGGCAGCTTTAAAGTAGTAAAATTAAAAACTTTTTTTACAGCATGGCATTATGGTTTATGTTCAAATAGACCTGTGAAGCATAAAATTATTTTTTCCATACGAGGTGGAAATCATAGCCTCCCATGGCTGCATAAAGACTGAAGACTTTTATCCTACTCTATCTTTCTTGTAAGACAACACATCAAAGTGCCTGCCAAGAAAAGGATTCTACGATATATCACTAGCAGAGGACCATGGTTTCTTATGATGTGGTTATATGCCCTGCAGTACAGATTTGGGGCTTTCAGTGAATAGCTCTGCTATAATTTTAAGAGACAATCAGTTTCCATAAAAAACAGTACATTGGATCACTGGAGCCAATCTTTTTTATTACTCAAGTCTACTACTTTTCTGGGGGTTTTTGGATTTGGGGTTTTTTTTGTCCACCTTACCCGTCAAGAAGTGGGAGAAAGAGTGAGAAGGGGAGAACCAGAACAGACTAGTGCTCAGGTAGCATTGATTACAAAAGAAAAGAAACTGTCTCTCTAAAATTCCAGAAACTGCTAGACCTCTTGCCACCTTGTATTTCCAGGAGGAAATGACTGCACACATTTGCCACTGCAGTTTAATTCCAGCAGTCTTTATAACAGAATGAAGAACTGTTTGGTCTCTCTCTATTCATGCAATTGTTTTTGCTTCCTTACTCTTTTTCTACAGCCTTAATCCATAGAAGAAAGGGTTTTTTAATACTTGTCCTCACTAGTGTTTTGATTCCTTCTGCTTTCTTATATTTAGTATTCAGGTTTCAACAGTTTCTTTTTTTCTCACCTATATGTACATTAACCCATAACAGCAACAGTCACAGGAGAGTGGGGGCAGAGGGGACTGACTCCAACCTGACTGACACAACCTGTCAAAACCATCCTGGTCACCTGAGAGAGACCTGCCTTGCCCCTGCCGCAGCCATGGTGCCACAGCGCAGGGGAGAGAGAAGTAGGGGAGGGGGAACTAGGGACTTAATAACTCATTGGGATCCACAACTCACTAGTTAATTAAGAAAAAGAGGCATCTCCAGAGGATGGTCCAGCTCAATAAATACTTCCTCTACAGGCTGCCCTGGCCGATCAGTAGACATGATCTTTAAGCTGCATGAATGGCTTCTGCAAGTAACACCTCTTCGAAGTATTCCTCAGACTCCTGCCATGGTCAAGAGACTTAGTGTCTGAAAAAACAAAATATGCCTTCCCAGAAGACATGTCATGATAACACTTGAATCACATATGTCTTTTTACTAGATAGTTCTTTTTTTTTTGGTAAATTTTGTAAATTTGAGATCAGTCTTATCACTTACAGGATCATGGAATCCATGTCAGTTTTCTTCTCGGATCAGTGAAGATGGCTTCAGAAGTGAGAAAAGTGATACCAGAGTATCTGAAACACTAAAATAAACCTGTGTCAGAAGAAAGAAGGCTCAAACCCAAGGAAACTTCAGCCACCCGCTTAAGTCTGTGTCCATGTCTGAACCCTGGAGTCAGAAGAGCTTTGCAGCTCCCAGGTCTGAAGCGACCTGGGACACAAACTGACCACAGGTCAGAGTGAGACCTGGGCAAGGTCAGGGCCTCAGCATGCTCTTATAGGGTTGCAGGGGAAGCTGCAGGGCAGCCTGGGAGGCAAATCCAGCTCCTTTACAGTATAACAGCTTCTGAGGGGAAGCACAAGAGAATAAGCAATGTGGCTGTCATAATGTTGCCTGTCTCCAGTTCTGTTTGCTTACGATTTTGTTTATCAAAGTCAAGCTGCTTCAGCTTAGAGATAATGAAGAAAACTCACACAAAATAGAAACACTGTATAGGAAAAAGACCTCAGAACAATTAATGTAATTACAAAATGGTAATGCAAGAATTCACGTTGCATAAAGTCAGTCTGATTATCATGTGGTTATCTATCTCTCTCCCAGGCAAAGCAAATTCAGCAAAAGAGAAAAAGAAATAATAAATTTCACTTGACAGCATAACTGTCGTTATCTCTGTGCAGCAAAGAATCCAAAAAGTTATGTCAGCTGAAATCTCTTTTCTTTTCCAAAATTGGCACCCTGTGCATTTTTTGACAGAATCTGAGGCGAACTTAGCCTCAGTGGTGGAAAGGAAGCTGGCTCATGTCTACAAACAGGCTTGAGAGAACACAGAAGAGGTATTTGTGGACTTGTCTTCTGTGGAGCTAGAAACTGGGAAGGCTCTAATACCCAAATTTCATGGCCTTGAAGAAACTGAGAATAAGCAACTGCACTGGGATTGGATAGAATATGAACACTACAGGTACTGGAGGAGGAGGGAAGTGATATAGAGTCTGGGTTCTTCATAAAGTGCTAGTCCAGTACCGTTTGAGCTCTGCTTTTAGCCATTCCAGCAGGCTTCAGGCACCTGAAATTCAGGGAACTGAGATTTTGTCCCATTTTTAGTTTAATTATTTTAAAAAAATATATAATAATGTATCACACTCAGCCTACACTGAGTTTACAAAATCAGCTTAGTATTATGATATACTTATTATTTTCTACCACTGTTATCAAAAGAATTGGACCATGAAACCAGGGTGATAAAAAATAATAGTTGAACTAAAGAAACAACTACAACATCAAATGAAGCATCTAAGTCATTTTGTCAGCTCTCATTTGACCTTTTTTTCACAGTTCGATTTTTAATAGACTGAAAGATAGTACTAAAGTCCTGTGCTGTGCTTTCAGCCAAAGAATACATCAGTGCTGGCACAGATTTCATGATCCTGAAGAGTTCAGATATGTATCTCACACTCAGATATAGATCTCTCTTCTCCTTTTGTCCTTTTAAGTTAACTTGATTTTTTTTTTTACCACTGCCATAGGGCTTTTTTTTTCCCCTCAGCAATCAAACACTCTTGTTTAAAACCAAAAGGAAAATTAAGGTCACTTCATTTTTATGAGGGTCCACTAACTCACAAAATTAAATGTAGAATATTTAATCTGAGGAATTTATTTTAATTCTGCAAACTTTTACAGGTATACTAACATGAATAGGTCCATTAGCACGAATTGGATTGTTAATGTGCCCAAAGTTAAACATTTATTTGAAAAGTAGGATCTTTCTTGTACTAATAACACAGTAATGACCACAGTGCACATGCAGGTACACTGGAGTGAAAAATTGTGCTGCGGTGGCCTAATACGCTAGGAATCCTTATCTCTTCCTATGGAGAAGATACTGTTTATATATATGTTACATTTATTCCTGTCTCTCTTTGGGGATCATATGCAGATGATTTCTACAGATACTTAAAAAAGCCTTAGAAATTTGGTGTCTGGCATAGAAATGCAACCTGGTAAGCCCTAGAGTGATCACAGAACAAGACAGAAAGATACCCTGAATAACTACTTCTGAACAGCAAAATAGCCCAAAGAAACAGCAAAGATAATACATGTTTTATTCTTTTCAGATAAGCAGAATAATTATTTCACAGTTATAAACTGAAAAAAAAAAATTACTGTTTTTTCCCTTCTTCAGCTCCATATCTGGATTAAAATTCTTTTATGTAAAAAAGAAAATATATACTAATTCTTGTAAAAATAATTTAGATAGAAAGATGTACAATTTCACAAGCCTGAGAGACCTAAGGCTAACACCTATCTATTCCCTTGTGAAGTTATATGGAATTACATTAATACACTATAGAATATGGTCAGGCCTGTACCTGCTACTTGATGTTTTTTTATTTAATTGTTTAGGATCTCCCACTCCTAAAAATTTGCATTCATTTGGTTTTCCTTGAGAGAAAACTTTGTGGAAATTTATTTGATTATATGTGCTTGCAGACATCTGCTTGTCTCCATAGCTATTTAATTGACAGGAGACATGTAATAGTTTAAGCTGATCTCAACACCTTTCTTAAAAAAATGGTTTTTGTTGTGTTTTGTTTTGTTTTGGGTTGGGTTTTTTAGTTAGTGAAAGACACTCAAAATATAACTTAATTGACTTGTCAGTGCACACTGAGGCTTCCAGTAGGCTGGTTGCAGTACCCTAAGACTGATCCAACTTGCATACTTGCATACACAGGTTCCTTTTCTGTAGAAATCAGGGTGCAAATCTTGGCCCATTTGTGTCTGACTCCAAATCTGGAGCCAGTATGAAGTTCATGTGGGGAGATTAGAAGTGATTTTGGCTCTCTCAGGTCACAGCTTTATTCAAACAGGAAAAGGCCTCACAAGATTGGGTATTTTTCATAAGAACAGAAAAAAATTGAAAACGTATAATTGACAGTTCATACTTGGAATAGTGTTTCTTCTGTTTTGTCAAGTGTCGCATTAAAAGGAATGCAGTTTCTATATTGTCTGTCAGAGTCCCAGGACTTTCACGGATTTGTCTGTCAGAGTCCCAGCAAAGGACTTTCACTGAGTCAGATTGACGAAAATCAAAATTAGTTATTTTATTGAGAGTGACAGAACAGATTCGAGATTGCCATTGATAAATTCACTGACTACAATAGCACTACTAATTAAGGTTAATATTGCTAGCAAAATAATAATAATAATACAACAACCTGGGGGTAACATTCACCAGAGGGTGAAAGGTGCAGCGCTTACCCAGAAGGCGTCCCTGCCTGGGGTGGAGGAAGAGAACACAGCCCGTCAGCTGGTCCATCAGGTAATGAGATTCTTCTGTCCCAATTTAACAGTCATTTCCTCCATCTTTTTATCCCCAAAATTATAAGGTTTCCCTCCCCTAGGTGACGTATAGTGTGATTTGGGTGGAGAGACAAGTGCTATAGTCATGTATGTTTAGCATGATCTCTCTAATCTTCATTAGCATATGCAGGGGTGTCAACTTTAATATGCATTTCACAGGTAATGAGGCAGAGGTCAGTCATCAGGCACGCTAGCCTTTTGAAGAAACAAAGAACTACCCAAGTTCCTGTTATCTTGTCTTCACTGATGAAAAGCAGGGCTGTCCTGCCTCCGCAGGGTTCCCTCCTGATCTGCATCCCGTGCTGGCCAGGCGAGTCTCCACTGCCCTGGCCTGCACAAGAGATAGCAAGGCCAGTCTTAATTGTTCTTTGAGCACAGAGACTTCACCTCATTATCCAAATTCCACAGTCAAGGAGCAAATATGCTTCTCTGTATAGACCACAAACACAGTTCCAGTGTGAGTGCACAGACAGACCCATGGAGAGTTCAAAATCTTGAGCTAAAATATTATTATCTGTAAAATAATGAAGGACAAACATTAGGAAAATGAAAAGTAATGCCAGTGTCAAACTCAAAAATACTACTTCTTTTAGGACACATTCCTCATAGAAACTGGGGGGCATCTTTCATCTTTAATTAGCTCTCAGTATAGACAGAAGGTTTTTGCAGCATTGCCTCTGGATGATGGTGGAGTGACCTTGTTCGTTGTTTATCAATTTTTTAATGTCATCACTAAGAAATATTTTCTGTTAGATCTTTTTTGGAGCAAGAGATTTCATATATAGCTGAAATCCTTTACTCTGAATTTGTCTATGCTACCATCTAATTCAAGTTTTAATACAGACTTTATAATTAACCAATTAAAGTAAGAATAGAAGAAACTGTGTCTTTGCCTTACTCAGCTGTAAATAGCACTAAGGTTGCTTTAATAAACCAGCTAGACCCACGCAGATACCAATCTTACAGGGATGTGCGAGACAGATACTGTTTTCCACATATTCCTCCAGAGACAAAGAACTGATGGGGAAAGAGAAGTTGAAACCTTGTCTACTGTGTTTTTGGGTCAGAAACTGAGATGTGGACTGCATTCTTTCATGAACTGTATTTTTTGTGTTCCTGTCCTTTCTAACGCTATATTATGGAGGAAGAAAGAAAATCACAACTGAACATGAATTCTTTACAGTTCATATGCTGTCTCATGTTCAGTTACAATTTTGCAGCAAATTCATAGTCATTCAAGATATATTTAAAAATTCAGAAGATTTTGACCCCTTGCTTATGTAACTCCTTGCATGAATAACATAACTGGGATTATTTATGGAGCACTGTATCAGTAAGGAAGGTTTTCTTTCAAAGTCTACAGAATAGCAACCAGATTTTCCCCATTATAGAATGTATTTTCTCTCCAATTGGGGAATAACGGACAATCTTTCATAAACAGTAATTATTTCCCCTTGAGCAATCAAAGCAAATATGCACAGACTAGTACATGTAAAACATAGATTATTCAGAGCAGTTAAGCACACTTTGCTGTGACTTCCAGCTGGCCATGAATTCTTTGTAATTATCAAAACACCCAAGGTTCTTTTTCTTAGTCTCTGATTTGGCTTCCAGCTTCCATTAATGCTTTGCAAAAAAACCCCATGAACCGCAGCATAACAAAATCTTGCTTATATAAAATTTTTGGACCAATAGAAGTACAGTTGTTATATAGTTTATTTAGTTTTATGTTTCCATAACTATCCGGCTCAACTTTTCTTCTGGATACTGTTTCAAGCCATTTTTGTTCTGGCTGGAACACACCACATATGCTGTGGTAATGATGGTATCTACTAAAACCATTGTACTAACTATCTCACAGCTGTTAATCACAGATACATGAGTTTTGTGGTGGGGCTGAAGGTCATGTAGATCTTTAATCTGGATATGCCTTCTCCTCTGTCTTAAGTAAGCACATAGAAACACTGAAAGGGTTTCTAATCTTGAAAACTCTCATTTGTAACAAAACAAAACAAAACAAATGCCTTTCCCTCCCAGAAAATGAAGTACCCTAAGGACTTTGGAAGGAACTTCAAACACAGAGAAAATTAAATATAGTCAAGATATACTTTAATATGAAGGTCATGCTAAAAATTCCACTGGCCACTTGCAGAATGACACCACTTCTTTTTTTCTTAAACTAGCAACATTTAGGATCACTCTGGGGGGCCACAATCTTTAACAGGCCTCCATGTGTTCCTAGAATAAAGCGTTATTTCTTTTGTGCCTCTGGAAAACTCCGTGCCTGTTTTCCAACAGGGCTATTCAGTTGCTTTTAGAGAGTTGGCTGTCTTTCTTTTTCTAGAGGTTTCTACCTGACTTTGACCAGCCAGCAGGAGAGATACTTCCTCTCTATGACCTGGTGAATTCTTTTAACAGAACATACCATAGAAACAGTGGACAAACAAACAAAAAAGACACACCATTCTTCACAAACCGAAAAGTTAAACTTATGCAAAATAATGTTCTTAAAAGGGTCTCTTGAAGACCTTCATATTGATCAAACACATTTGTTTCCACTAAATAACATTACAAATGGGAAGATTCAACATCAGAAAACATTTAATCATTGCTGTTTCTCACTATTTTTTTTACAAAGCATATTCTAAAACAAATATCATAGAATCATAGAATACCATGTTGGAAGGGACCTCAAGGATCATCTGGTCCAACCTTTCTGGGCAAAAGCATGGCCTAACCAAGATGGCCCAGCACCCTGTCCAGCTGAATCTTGAAAGTGTCCAGTGTTGGGGAATCCGCCGCTTCCCTGTGGAGATTATTCCAATGGCTGATTGTTCTCACTGTGAAAAAATTTCCTCTTGAGTCCAATCAGAATATCCCCAGGAGTAATTTATAGCCATTAGCTCTCGTCTTTTCCATGTGACTCCATGTAAAAAGGGAGTCTCCATCTTCTTTGTAGCCACTCAAATATACAGCTAATAAGAGCATAGAATACCTTCTTCTGCTTTTAGTGGTTTTGGAGTTCAGCTGACATATAGATTTTAGCAAGTATTCTGTATTTAGGTGCAATAAATCTCCCTTAGTACACTTCTGTTCTTACCTTAACAGATTATTATAATACAAACCTAAACATATTTCTACAGAAGTTAGTGGAATTTATAAATTATTCGCTGAAAATCATATGTATTACCCATATATGACTCAACATCATATATTACTTATTTAGGAAACACTTTTAAAGAAATATTATGAAGTCCTGAATTATTTCATGAACTGCAGTATTTACTTCAAAATACATTTTAAATTTTTCCTATCCTTTTAGAAGAAAGCAAGCAGCACCAGCAATTTTTTTTTTTCCTAAGTACCTTGTCTTCCATTTTAGCAAGAGCTAGTGGACTTCTCTGTACTATTATATAATGTAATCTGAATGTGATTTTGACTAATTTTACTAAGACATAGATACATCAGATCTCTATTAAGGACTGGTTTCTCCAGCATATGACTACAATCAATAGAGACAGACACTACTTCTCTTGTCCTTTGACTTTAAAAGGTATCTGGGGTGACCGAGCTCAATTTAACCATCCTAGATGTATTGTTAGAGTTGAATAGGGCAAATTGAGCTATATGTATATATCCCATTAAAAGATATATTAAGTATGGTTTCAATCTCTGCTTTTGCATACACACACATACACATATATACCTATACATATGTGTGTGTATATATATATAAATAAAATGTGCGTATTTTGTACTTGAAACAGCATTCATAAGAAGCAGCAACTGTAGTAGAGTGTTAGAATGCAAGTAACCATTTTGCATAAAAAGTGAAAGATTAATGCTTCTAAAACTGGAGGAGTTTGATGTTTTTGGAGGGGATGTTTTGGGGTTTTTGTGATCAGGTCAATTTTGATTAATGACAGTAAAGTTTACTAGGGTTGTCACAGAGATTTTGAACTATGCAAATTAATACTACTGAGTGCTGCAGTTAGTATGTGTACTTGGCGATAAGATAAGAGCAAATGGCCTCAATTTGCACCAGGGGAGGCTTAGATTTGATATGAGGGAAAATTTCTTCACCAAAAGGGTTATAAAGCATTGAAGCAGGCTGCTCAGGGAAGTAGTTGAATCACCATCTCTGGACGTATTCAAAAGATGTGTAGACATGGTGTTGAGGGACATGGTTTAGTGGTAACTTGTCAGTGTTGGGTTAATGGTTGGACCTGATGACCTTAAAGGTCTCTTGCAACCAAATGATCCTATGATGTGTATGTTTGTACTTTTAATTATCTTTTGCAATTGTTTTAATTTACCATTACCTTAGAAACTCCAGAGAGTCTGTTAATATCAGATGCCCAATAGTGGAAAAAAAATCTGCTTTCTTTCATCGCTTGCAATGTCTTCAAGGTGTGATGTTATCTAAGAATAATTCAGGTACTGTTCATCTGAACTGCTTAATTACTAGATGCACATTTCGTCTTCAGAAGTCAAAGCAATTGCTTCATAAAAATCTGGCATTTACAGACTAGTATTTAAGTCCATTTTTTTGCAATCTATATCTAAAGTGAGACAGGAAATTACCATCTTTTGAAACTCTTTTAGAACGTGCACTAGAAAATAAAAAATAAGGATAAGATAGCCTAAGTTTCCTTACTTCTGATGCGACTATTGATTCTATTCAAAATTAGAACACTATAGCCTGCTAAAAAAATCAACAAATATGCCTTGATGCATTAGAAATTGGCCTGTGCTGACACTTCAAATTATCCTTGTGTGCACAGGTTAGCTACTAGAGCTACCTTAACCATAAGAAGGCCATTGTCCTTTCCTTTAGGCCCTTCAGAGTGTTGACCTTGAAGTCTAATGTTCTGATTCTTCCCTTCCAGCTTGTCTCTACCCATTGACATATGAATAAATCCTACCACCGATTTCTGAACAAACATCTGCACCATCTTCATAAAGCAGGACACGATAGTGAGAAAGTGATGATGTGATTTGATCTATAAGCAGAGACAGGTGTCTACCTATAATGAATCTACCCTATAAAGAATGCACTGTCAGAAGGTGAAAACAACCCAAAAGCACCTTCCAAAATAAAGAGACCTTGAGCACGCTTACCCAGCTCTGTTTGGTTGATTGTTTGTGGTTTTTTGTTTATTTTTTCTAGGATGTAGAAGGAAATGCCAAAAAAGTAGTACATTCTTACATTAATGTCTTACCTTTTTTTCTCACCCATACACTATAATATGTATGACATAACTACCAGTCATTTGGACACAATGTTAATACAGCCATTAGAAGTTATCTTAATAGACAAGTTGGCGTATGTTTACTCCTAAAATAGTCTTTACTGATTGAAGATCAGTATCACAATAGTAATGTACTTTTCCATGAACAACGTTATAGAAATACCTACATTGTAATTAAACCTTAATTTAAAAATACCATTCAGATACAAACGCACTTTAACAGTAAATGTAAATCTATGATGAAGACAGGTTAATTGTGATAGTACTTAATATTTAAAGCCACAACTAATATATGGCCAAGTTTTTGTCTTTTTACTTCAACAAACTTAACTCAATTTGATAACAGCTTTATATGAATAAGGATTGAAGAGCTCAAGCCTTAGGCATTATCATTTTAAATATCCATTAAATGCTTTAGAAACCTCTGAGATGAAACTAAACACCTTCTATGCAGAAAGGAAAACTCAGTTTGTTTTACTAGAAGGGCAGTGAAATTGATGTTTTTTTTAACAGTAAGTCATTAAAGAGCATACATGCATACGATTTTTTTCTTTTTTTCTTTTTTCTTTTTTCCTTTTTTTCCTTTTCCCAAGGTATGCTGTATTTTAGTAATGCATAAATGATTCTTTCTAAAGAATATAAATTATTCTTTCTAAAGAATACAAAAAAGCAACACCTTGACACCTTCATCCAGCTCTAAATTAAAAGAACTCAAAATTCTAGGAGGTCTAATAAAAATTCAGCATCTACTTTTCACTGTCATATTCCTTACATGCTAATGTGGAGGTCAAGGTAGGTGGATAAAAGTTTAATATTTTAGCTGAAGAAAGTTCCATTATGAATAGTCAGCTGAGCTCAGTAGTCAGTTGAGCCTTATTAGAAACATAGCTCTGGAAAAATTTCAAAGAGGTTTTGGACTTGCATAAATTTAAGATAGCAGGGAAGAGATTATTTTAAAGACACAGATATATTTCTTGTGTAATTCCTGGTTTACAGGAGAGGGTTCAGTTTTTATGGTTGATTTTGTGCTTTAGGAGTGCATACAGCTTGTGGACACATCTAATGGTACTAATGTGTATACACACAGTGTTTCATTCTCTGTCATCTGTTTCACCAGGTAAGAGTTGATCTCAAATTTGGCAAAATGGTGACTTGTCTATCCAGAACTCCACTGACTTTGAAAGCAAACTATCTCTTTGGACCAGTGAAGGTTCAGATCCAGCCCTGGAATGAAACTTTCTATAACAAAATTTTGTGCATTGTATTGTATTTTATGCTGTTGTTATTCTTTTCTTTCTTCACCATCCTAACCATTTAAAAAACAATACTACTTTTAATGTTCTAAACACTTACCTGAGTTTTTATGGGTATGTCGCTAACAATTGCTATTGACACAAAAGTGAGAGTTTGACCAAAAATCATATCAAAAAAGAATTCAGAATGCACATGAAAGTCAAAGAATTTTTGTCATTTGGCTTTGTCCTTCTCAACAGTCAATGCACCACTGCTTCACAGACATTTCATGACTATATTGTCTGACCCATGAAATTGCCTTTCTCTACTTATGCATATATTAACAAACATTGATTTATTATGTCCTCTCTGCATAAAATGGGTCAACGGTAATGCACTATGGATTAAATGTTTGGGGGGGTGTCTGTTTTGTTTAATTTTTTTCTCTAATTTTTTAAAAAATAATGATTATATCAATTCAAGGTTTTGTTGTTTATAATAAAAGATGACACAGTTTGTGTATAAATAACATAAACATTTTTTCATATTAACTAAAAATGCATGATACATTTTTAATGGAGCACACAGAGATAAAAAAACCCTATACATCTAAAAAAGTAACATGAATTAATAATAGAGATGCTAGATTCAGAAACTGTAGGCCAGCTTTGCTTACAAATTTATTTCCTTCATATCATATGAAAAATCTTTGAATTCTGTAAGTTGTACGTTATTCATAGTCTAGACAGCAAAAATGCACTCGGTCTTGCTCTTTGCGGTTATAACTGGCTTGTGTTGAAAGATAAATTGAGATGGCAAACATCAACAGTTTCTGTATCTCTTGATATGATAGGTTCTTTTATTAGCAGAAGACTCGAGTGCTTTAAATTTTTCTATTAAAAATTCAGATTGTCCCTTCATTATTTATTTTTTAAGGATATCAGATCTTCCTAACACGTCTTTCTAAACATTTATCTTGTTTAAGATCCTTTTTTTGGCAGCAAGTCATTTGATGCATTGGGCATTTTTTTGATTTTGGGTTAGTTTTTAGTTTGGTTTGGTTTATTAGTACATAAAATAAATAAGTTTCCTTGATGCATAGTATTTTTTCCTGCCTGTTCCTTTAGGTCTCTGAAAGTAAGGGAGATCTCAGTGCTACATACAAGTATCAACATACTGGTACAGATGGGGTTTTTTCCTGTTATTCCAGCTCTGTCTTTGTCATCCTAGGTCTCCTCTGACAAGAACAAAAAGGAGAAAAGAAAATTAATCTGCTGCAACATAAACATATCAGCAAAAAGCTTTTTTACTGAAAAAGATGTCAGAAAAATGCAGTGACTAAAATGGGGAATCTCTTTAGTCTTTTTTTAATAAATATTGCTAAAAAATGCAAAAGTCATATCTAAGATTGATTTTCACTGGTTTATTGTGTAAAAATACACTTTTAAAATCATATTGTGTGCTGTTCATCTCATATGGTTGCAAGAAGTGACAGTCTCCAAAATTAACAAATAGAAGAACTACTGAGAGAGTGAAGTTTATTCAGAATGTCATAAAAATGAAAAAGGAAGATAGAGCTGGCATGTGGCATATAAGGTTTAAAACGAAAAAGCTGAATTTGAAGCATAACAGGAAGTGAAAAAAGTGGAAAAATTAGTTGTTTCTACAAAGAAAATACAAGGGTATGGAAGTAAAGTAAATAAGTCACATATGTCAGTAGCTCTTTGACTACATAAGTTCATTGTGTTGCAGTTAGGAGAGTTATTTGATTTCGCTCAAATTCGTTGGTGATCAAACTTAAAGTGTATTTAGTTAGGCTCTGGGTTTTTTTGGCAAACATTTTACTTCTAAGGTTTTTTTATTTTATTTTAATTTATGTCATACAGAACGGAGAATCTGTATCAGATCTGGCAAGAAAGACAATCTGCTCAGGTATTGTAAAAAGGGGTGGATGTGAGGGTGGGAAGTATCATAGAATCATAAAATCATTTAGATTGGAAAAGACCTTTAAGGTGATCAAGTCCAACCATTAACCTAGCACTGCCAAGACCACCAGTAAACCTTTTCCTTCAGCACCACATCTACACATCTTTTAAATACCTCCAGGGATGGTGACTCAACCACTTCCCTGGGCAGCCTACTCCAGTGCTTGACAACCCTTTCTGTGAAGAAATTTTTCCTAATATCCAATCTAAACCTCCCCTGGCACAGCTTGAGTCCGTTTCCTCTTGTCCTATCACTTATTAGTTGGGAAAAGAGATTGACACCCACCTTGCTAAAACCTCCTTTCAGGTACTTATAGAGAGCAATAAGGTCTCCCCTCAGCCGCCTCTTTTCCAGGTTAAACAACCCCAGTTCCCTCAGCTGCTTCTCGTAAGACTTGTTCTCTAGATCCTTCACCAGTTACGTTGCCCTTCTCTGGACACACTCCAACACCTCAACGTCTTTCTTGTAGCGAGGGGCCCAACACTGAACACAGTATTCGAGGTGGGGCCTCACCAGTGCTGAGCACAGGGGGACGATCACTTCCCTAGTCCTGCTTGCCACATTATTTCTGATACAAGCCAAGATGCTATTGGCCTTCTTGGCCACCTGGGCACACTGAATAGATATATATTGTAAAGCACAGTTCCTTTTTAATATATTGCAGATTCTTTGAATTTTTACTGATGCTTGTCTGAAATCTAGTTGAACAGTCACAAGATAAAAGGACATTGTTTTATAGTTTTGAAGCAATTAAATTTTGTATCTTGAAAAAATTAGGAAGAATTACATATATCAAACACATGAATATAAATAATACCATGGAATATAATATTTGCATATTTTAATATAAGTATGACCTTTCCTGTGATACAATATTTACAGCATTGTCTTTTCATTGGTCAGTTTTCCCTGGTATTTTTATTGTATATATGTTTTGTGATATAATAAGCGGTAAAGTCACTGAAATTAAATTCCTCAACTTGAACAAATTAACTTTTTACACTTCTATACTATCATTTTTGTCTTTTAGGACATTTACTGACAGTACTGGGTGTAATTTTGTAGAAAAAATAAAAACTAGGATTTTGTTGATTCATCTTCCAACTACTTTTTTCCCTCAAAGCTTGTAGTTCTGCAAAATTTAAAAAATCCTTTGAGACATATCCACTCAAAGGGTTTTCTTTCCAGGCATGATTTGGAGTCTTTCTCTTACTACTATTTTGAGAAGTAAAACATCTACAAAATAGTTGTCTGCTGAGCTTTTTCTTCATTCTTCCATGACTGAATGATGTCTTAGCGAACTTTAAGTGGACAGGAAAGAGCTTTTTTATTGTCAGATACACTCTAAATTACTTTTCATTGCTGTGTTTTGCTCTCTTGTAACACTGTAGCTGAAAAATAGTTGTAATTTTGCTTTTATGGAATAAATGTCTCTTTTCTTTTACAAGCTTCTCTGGTTTTAGTTTACATGATATTGGCAAATAACATGTATGCCTTCTCCAGAATTAACGGCTCCTTGCAGACCATTGTTTGCAGATAAACCCATAGAAGATTTAAAGATTTACCGGAGTCCCTGAGTTACTGTTAAAAAATGGTATTGACAGGTAAAGAATGTCAAGCAGAAATATCTTCTAGCAGGTATTTCATATCAACATTTCATTAGTAACAGAAACAAAAAAAAAAGAAAAAGAAATCACATCTCCTGGTGCCCTGCCAAAGAGCATTAGGTCATCTATTTCTTCTTTTCTTTTACTTCTTTATTCTCATAATTATTGCAATCGAAAATTATATATATTATCAGAAATTGGAAACAGGTGTGAAACTTGTTAATTGCCATGATAAATAAATCACCAAAATGTGTGGCTTGAGCATCCAGTTATACTAATAGCTGATATTTCCTGTAGATTTTTAATTTTTTTTTTGTATTATTTCTAAATATTCTGAGAACGAGATGCTAGTTTCAGAAATGATACTATACCGGGAATGTAATTTGTGTTATTGTCACAGGAGAGACAGAGTAAATGAAAACCTGTAGTGGATCTGAATACCAGGGTTTAATTAAGAAACAACAAGATTAGAGCTTTTACCCTGCTTGGTTAAATCACACACTCTCTCGATGACACATTCAATAGATCTTGACTTCCCTTCACTGCAGGCATATCACTGCTGCTCCAGGAAGGTCAGGCAGAAGGTTGTGTCACTTTCTACTGTGGAGCTGCTCACAGTTATCAGTCTTGGGCGTCACCGGGCAAGGTCCCTGGGCATCACCTGGCATTAATCTTCATGCAGCTTTTTGTTCTCAGGATCTTTTCTTTATCCAAAATCTTCACCTCCTTCTTCCCTGGACCCCAAATCCACAGTTTTATCATTTGTTTCTCATCTATGTGTAAAGTCCACAGTTTTACCTTTGGTTTCTCATCTACATGCAGAAGAAAATGCAAGAATACAGAAAAAGCTGGTGGGAAAACAGCTCTAAAAGAAAAACGAAAATACCTTATTTCCTTTGTAGCTCATTAACTATACAGAAACTGTTCTTTAATTATGCATCCAGGATTTACCCTTTTCTCTAACATATAAAATACGATTTATTCAGTTCCCATGGTGTAAACATACAGTTTCTTTGGTTCTCGCAATCTCAAAATATGCAGACCATCTCTAATCTGTGGTATAGGTCATCTATGAATTGTTTTCTTTGACTTCTGATTTGTTTGTAAGGCAAAACTTAGAGCCTTGGAAGAATAAGATCCCATGCTAATGTTTTTAATTTCTTCTTTCCAATGTACCTTAATACGGGGAAAAAATCAGTAAACCTTTATTAAAATGGGATCACAGACTTCACTGTCCTTAATGTTTTATATTATTTGTCTGCTTTTTCCAGGACCTCACCTTCATATGATTTCTCTGCTGATAGCTTTTGCTTTCCTAACATCCTCTTTCTTTTGTCTTCCAAAAAATTATGGAGTAGAGAGGGCAAATCATTCTGCAGCAGAGCATGGAAGCCACTTGACCTCGGTTCATTGCTTCGTTTTTGTTCCAACTTTTTTCTCAGCTATCCTGCATTTCCCTTCCTTTTCACTTCATACGTATGACATGAACTATCCAGTCCTTGCCAAATAAACATAAATTCTTACGGCATTTAAGCTCTGAACTCTTCTTTTTGGGTACAGCTTTATCTATTTTTGAGCTTCAGAGACCAGTTGGCTCCCTGGTACCATCTGTAGCCTTTTTTTTCTGTTAGAACCCCTGAAAACATCCTTCTCCTTCCTAGAGATGGAGCTATCTGTTCTCCAAGAATACAAGGCCTAGATCTGATACAACACTACTGCACGCTTCTGCCCCAGCCTTCAGAGAAAAATGTTAAATTATGAGAAATAGTTTCAAGGAAATCTGCAGAAATATGAGAAAGATAAAACCTGTTCTAGGTGAACCTGCTTTAGTAGGGGGGTTGGACTAGACGATCTGTAGAAGTTCCCTTCCAACCCTGCCATTCTGTGATTCTGTGAAAATTAAAGGCAGAGGTAAGATAGATGAGCTGGGATTGTTAGTATCTCAAGGACTTAAGATGGAAAGAAAGGTATAATATCCTAAAAATCAATGAACTAAAAAAACCTCAACAAACCAAAAACAACCCAACAAGCCCAACAAACCAAAACAAAGGTAAGCCAGGAGTCACTGGATCATCAGCTTGAGTTATCAGAAAAGTGAGTCGTCATTGTCATCACCATGCTGGTATTTGTGGAAGATGGCAAATCAATAACAATGAGAATACTAATTCCTAGGAGCTGTAGAGGTCAACACTTACTCAGGTGCCGTATCAAAGGTGGCAAGCATATCAATGGTTACTTTAGTAGCTCATTAGATATTACCTATCTCTTGTGCATGTAAACCAACAATTAACTGTTATATATTTTTCAGTTGAGTATACTGTCCTGGCAGAGTGTCTTTGTTCAAGGCTAAAAATTACCAGACTAATCCAAAATCCGCATCTGGAGTACTGTGTCCAGTTCTGGGCTCCCCGGTTCAAGAAGGTCAGGGAACTGCTGGGGAGGGTACAGCAGAGGGCTACAAAGATGATTAGGGGACTGGAACATGTTTCTTATGAGGAAAGGCTGAAGGACTTGGGTCTTTTGAGTCTGGAGAAGAGAAGGCTCAGAGGGGATCTCATCAATGCCTACAAATACTTAAATCGAAGGTACCGGGAGGATGGCACCAGTCTTTTTGCAGTGGTTCCCAGTGATAGGACAAGAGGTAATGGGCACAAACTTGACCATAGGAAGTTCAATCTAAACATGAGGAGGAACTTCTTTCCTTTCAGGGTGGCAGAGCACTGGAACAGGCTTCCCAGAGAGGTGGTGGAGTCGCCGACTCCAGAGACATTCAAAACCGGCCTGGACGCCATCCTGTGCAAGCTGCTGTAGGTGAACCTGCTCTGTCAGAAGGGTTGAACTAGATGATCTCCAGAGGTCCCTTCCAACCCCTGTGATTCTGTGATTCTGTGGTTTTCTGAAAAGAGGGAAGGTAAAACATTGGCCAGGAGATATCTGAACCTTTTTGAACAGATATACAAAATATTTGCACAATGTTAGTTTCAGTTCAGCTGTCCAAATCATAAAGTTTTTGAATGTGTGTCTGAACAATTATGAATTTGAAGGACATTGAATTCAGGTAAGCTTTCTTGGCACACAATCATACTATTTATATAGAAAAGGTGTCTTGTGTAAGTGTCCTAATCTTTATTTATTCTTTGACTGAACAACTTTATAACCCTCATCAGACTGTCACAAGGCTGTGCTCAACCTCATGCATTTGCAGACTGGTAATTCTTCATGGGACTCACCTTATACTAATAGACAGCTGAGATGGGATTTAGATACTGAATAATGTTGTCTAGTGTTTTTTGAGATGTTTTAGGTTACCTCAGACAAGTGTTTAGAGCTGTCAGTTAGACAGCATCCAGAGGAGACATAAGCCTTAGCACAGAATCAGCTGGGGACTAGGGATTATCCCATGAAATCTAAAATGGCATTAATGTCCTTGTTTCGACAGCTGTGTCCTATCCCAGCATTTGGTCATTTGACTTATTTGGGGTCCAATGACAAAACAGATGAGTGACTCAAACAGCCATAAAATATCCTGTCTCAACTCTATCTATCTCCAAAATGGTATAGGTCCCCCCACAGTCTCTTTGTCAGATATACCAGCCCCAAGAGGATATCTCAGGTACCCTAGGGCATCTGAAAAGGCATTATGGATGATGAAACTGAGCCCAGATTTCCACTGACTATAACAAGAACTTGGACACCTAATCACCAGCATTGACACCTAAATGTGTCTCAACATTAAGATAAATTCCATTTCTAAGTCTGATGCTGAATCCCATTACAACTGTATTTTTTAATGGTCACTAGTGAAAAGAATCACAAGTTTGTTTCCAGTCCCATATACTGTTGTACTGCTTTTAGATGGGATAGAGTTAATTTTCTTCATAGCAGCCTGTATGGTGCTATGTTTTGGATTTGTGCTGGAAACTGTGTTGATAATACAGGAATGTTTTCATCATTGCTAAGCAGTGCTTACACAGCATCAAGGCCTTTTGTGTTTCTTACTGTCCCCCACCAGCAAGCAGGCTGGGGGTGCACAAGAAGCTCAGAGGGGACACAGATGGGACAGCTGACCCCAACTGACCAAAGGGATATCCCATACCATATGACATCTCAGCAATAAAAGCTGGGGGAAGAAAAAGGAAGGGGAGGGGGGAGAAAACATGCTCAGAGTTACAGCGTTTGTTTTCCCAAGTAACCATTACATGTGATGGGACTCTGCTTTCCTGGAGATGGGAAGCAGTGAATGAACTCCTTATTTTGCTTTGCTTGCACATGCAGCTTTTGCTTTAACCATTAAAATGTCTTAATGTCAACCCATGAGTTTTCTCACTTTTACCCTTCAAATTCTCTCCCCCATCCCATTGCGGGGCAGTGAGCTAGTGCCTGTATGGGGCTTAACTGCCTGCCAGGGTTTAACCACAACAGCCAGCATAATGCAATTAACTAATCTGGGTAGTCAAAGATCTGACAGGGTATCATTATCTCAACACGAGCTTACTCAAGACAGGTTATGCTACCTAATAAAGCTTCCATTTTGAGGTAAAGCAAGGAACATATTGGGTTTGCAGTTAAGCTTACAATGGTTTTATAATTTTTGCAGGCGGAGTCTACCTTAGTTTAATTTACGGTGAAACTGCCACCTTCTCTATAAAATAAGTAGATTGTCATAGCGTAATTCCTATTTGCTACTTGCTTTTATTTTCCTATTCTTTCAAATGGAACTCAGCAAAAGGGACTGCCTTGCTTTTTCCTTCCAGTTTTGACATTTTGCTTGATGAAAAAAGTACTTTTTGTTGTCTTTGTTGTTTTTCTTGTCTTTATAGACATTGCCTCAAATAAATCTGGTTCTTTTCATTTTTGCACAATGATCACTGTCTGTTATTCTTGAACCATGCTTGGGAGTTGCTTGGGATGATGCTAGCTGCTATAACCAAAGCACCACCTGAGACTGTGTTAACAATGTAATATTGTAAACAGATAAGATCCAATACCTAGTAAAGTTCAGTGTAAGTACCTAATTTATGGGTATAGATTTCAGTTACTTTATGTTTCATTTGTTTCATTAAAACTGACTACTAACAAACTGAAATTTTAATCTAGTGCAAGGGGACATTATTTGTTTTTTTTTTCTTCTATCTCTTTTATGGTAAGGGATTTTTATAATACACAAATATGTTTAAGTAATGCTTGAATAATATTCAATGGCGTTGTTAAGCAAATGTTCACTATGTCGGAGTTGTTTATTTCAGTGGCCTATTAAAAAATAAAATCTACTACTCAGTGTAGAGAAGTGTAGTGAAATTCAAGTTCCTAAGAAATATCACTGTATTAAGTATATTATTTTCACTTTTGGAATGTAAAATTGATATGTGAAGATTTTCTATTCTAATTTAAATATTCTAAAGCTTAACTTAATCTGAAAAATGTATCGTAATCGTAAGTGTAATAACTCCAGAAATGTATTTAAAGTAAAACTATTTTATTCATGACTTAATATGTAAGGAGCCACAAGAATATAATCAGACCTCATTGACCTTAATCTGCTATTAGCCATTCCAGAGTTCTCTAGTAACGCCAGTAAATCACACGGTAAGACTGAAGAGTCTCTTAGGTGTCATTTTTACAGCAAACATTTTGTATGGTTTTGATCTTATTCTTTTCAGTTTCTTTCTTGTAACTCTATAGGTACTACTTCCAAAAGTTTTGGTGAAGGAATATGTATTGCAGTAAAGTACAAGAAGTACCATATTTAATTTAGTGATCTATTTTTGAGATATGAAACAGCAGTGTAACTGGGGTGTCACTACTTTTAAAGACAAACTTTCTGGGACAAGGTTGTGTATCTCTTACATAGAAGGTCCCCATCATCTGAGCAGTCTCAAATGACCAGAGAGGAAACTATGCCTTTGAGTGACAGTTCATAAATATATTTGTAAATACACTGTGATCAGACAATTTTCAAAATTCTTACAAAAAATAAATGTTTTCATTATAAAAAATAATTCCAAATTAACTTATTGAATTCTTTTCTGTCTAATGCTTGCTGAAAAAAAAGGTATTGCCATTGCAAAGAAGTGAAATATTAAATATTATCCTTTCCATTTTTCAGTTTTAAAGATATTTCTTAAATTGTAAAGCATATTAATTTGATTAGCATTTTAATTATGTAGTTCTACTTCTAGATCCCAGGTGACTCCTTAGCTTTAAAGCTGACAATTCTGTCTTAAAGCCGTTCTCTGGTGAGTTCATTAAGAAAATGAAATTTTTATTGAAAACCTTAGATTACTTGAGGTTCAAATAAAATGGAACTCAAGGTTACCTGTTAACTTCAAGGAGAGATAATAAAATACTAAGGATGTTTTAAAAACTTAAAGTAATTATTTATGTCTCTTTCTGTTATCTTAAGTATAGAAGATAGCTAATGAGCTTGGAATTCAGTTACAAATGCTAATATTATTATTACTATTATTATGATATTTTAATTTTTCTGCAAAACCAATATGTCTAAGAATGTGTATTCTGCCATGTCCAAAGCAATCTTATAAGGTCATGTCTTTACAACTGAATAGATGCATCTCAGTGCCAACAACACTGAGGAGAAATGAGGATTTTATTATTAGGAAATTTTATTAGTGAAGTAAAAATCTCACTCCAGTCCAAGCCCATAAAAACCCATAAAGTAAAAAAAAAAAACAAAACAAAAAATACCTTTAAAAGACCTTATATTTTTTTATGTGCCTTAGATATTCACTGAAATTATGTTCCTCATCTCATTCTCTCTTCCATCAAAATACAGTAACACCCCATTGCAAATTAAAAAATCCATGGAACAAGAAGCAGAAGGAGGATCTCCGGCTGATGAGGAACAACCATGTGATCACAGAGTGCACAGATGTCTCCATGCTCTTTAACCTTATTTTGTGTGTATAATTCCTACTTTCACAATGGCCTGAAGCATCATTCTCTAAGCTAGTAGGTAGGGCATCTTGTGTTTCAGCCTCTATTGAAGGCTGAACCAGAATCAAACACAAGAAAAAAATCATGATCTACTCTGACCAAACCAAATTCTTTACTCATTAAACTACTAATAATTTTTCAAAAAGTAATTGTCATCATTATTAGCAGTCTTTCAGCTACTCATTTAGGGATGCAATTCACAAGACAGCAATCCAAACATGGGGTCACGTATGGATGGAGGAGTCCCGACCTCTGAGATGAGTGGTCAATTGCAGCCCTCTGCTAGGCCTTTCTTAATAGCTAGATAGAGGCAGCAAGGAGTAGACATCGTTTCTGAAATATGACTGTTCAAGTATTTTTTGAAGAGTGAAACTAAGATAAAGAATAAAGAAAAGCCAGTATCTTGGTGTAGAAGATCCTCATAACACAGACTAAGGAAGTAGGAGTCTTCAAGTTAGAAACTACAACATTTCTACTAGCAAATAAAACAGGGCCAGGGCATGGCCTCAAACTCAGGCATGTGATCATTCATGCTGTTTAATCGTTACTATGTTCTCTGGCACAGTTTTAGCTGTGCCAGTTAAAGTTCTTTCATATACAAACACAGTTCCTCTGAATTCAGGCCTAAAATTTTTCCCTATGGGTAATTTAGTTGTAACCATCTGGGGCAGACGAGTATAGGCATATGGATATGAAAAATTAATACCACATAAACTCTCAGCCAGACATCACTATTTCTTCTGATATATGTATTATTATAAACTGTGGTGCTTAACTCTTAAGAGTGGACCCTTCCACCCCAAAATTTACTCCAAAGTCAAAAGTTATAAGTACAGTGCCTGCATGAGTTAAGTATCTCACAATATTAACAATAATAGTAGCAACTTTAACAAAAATTTTCCAGACAGATGAATTTTAATCCATTTAAACTTAGATCACAGGCATATATAAGGCAGGGTCATAACCTTTAGTCTGCTTCATGTGAGCCGCAGATGGGTGTCTTGGCTCACTGAGGATCCAGAAGGAAATTCATTTCAGTGCTACAGGCAGCTAGGGTCTTGACAGTACTTTATGAATGCATAATTTCTTCATGATTTTGACCAAAATTTTTATTTTATTAAAATAGTCACAAATATGAATAAAATAAAGAAATCAAGATTATAGACAATTATTGTACCCGCATTCTATTTCTCAGCATGTCAGCTTTGTTGCTTTCATGTGTTCCATACAGGGTTAAACTCTCTTTGATTTAGTAATGACAACATGGTCCCAGTGTAACATTTTGAAAACCTTACTTTCTATCTAGTCTGTTTCTAGAGTTTAGTGTCACTTAGTGTTTATTGTTAGACTGTTATTTCTGTCTCACTCAGGAATAGTCACTTGTAATCATTACCAGCTGTAAAAAATATTACATTGATCGAATATTCACCCTACTAAGTATTGATCTGCTATAGTTCAATATTTCTGCCCCTCTGCTCCGCCTTGGTGGGACCCCACCTGCAGTACTGCGTCCAGCTCTGGGGCCCCCAACATAAGAAGGACATGGACCTGTTGGAGTGAGTCCAGAGAAGGGACACGAAGATGATCAGAGGGCTGGAGCCCCTCTCTTATGAAGACAGGCTGAGACAGTTGGAGTTGTTCAGCCTGGAGAACAGAAGGCTCCGGGGAGACCTTAGAGCAGCCTTCCAGTACTGAAAGAGGGCCTACAGGAAAGATGGGGAGGGACTCCTTATTGTAGTTTGTAGTGATAGGATGAGGGGTAATGGCTTCAAACTGAAAGGGGGTAGATTTAGATCAGGTATTAGGAAGAAATTCTTTACTCTGAGGGTGAGGAGACACTGGAACAGGTTGCCCAGGGAAGTTGTGGATGCCCCATCCCTGGAAGTGTTCAAGGCCAGGTTGGATGGGGCTTTGAGCAACCTGGTCTAGTGGAATGTGTCCCTGGCCATGGTAGGGGGGTTGGAACAAGAGGATCTTTAAGGTCCCTTCCAACGCTAACCATTCTATGATTCTATGATTGTATGATTTGTAGAACTTGTCAACTGTGCAGAACAATTGAATAGTCATGTACATTAAAATATGGACTTACATTCTTCTGCAAAGTGAAATTGAAAACTATGGTAAAACGTTTATGTTCTGCAAATCTTATCATTTAATATTTTAGCTTATCTTCAATTGCTAAAGCAAAAATATAACCATTCCCAAAGGCAAACCATAAGAACACAGAAAATTTTTGAAAACTTTCAACACATTATAACTCAAAACAAACAAAAATAAATGTAAATTTTTATGTCAGCACATGATGGTTTAAAATGTCTTTGATAGTATTTCTACCTGAATTCTTTCTCAGAATTTTTACTTCAAAGAATGAGATTTACTAAATACATCTAGATAGTTAAAGGAGAACGTAGGCCATGGAGACAAATACTTCCAGAGAGAAAGGATGTCATTTAGATTAATCTTGTGTAAATTGCTCTCTAGAGGTGCCTATTTCTTTCCATGTTTTTGGAGGGACTAGAGTGACTAGCTCAGATGGACATACAGGCTATGACTGAGATGTCTACACACAGCCAATTCATGCCATTTGAGACACATTCATATAGCCAAAAAGTTCACATAAGGATGACAAATATGACAAAGGAGATAGGTATCTTTATGAACCAGTGGTCAGAGACAAGTCCATATACTCCATGGCACCTTAGCTGGCACTGCACGCCTATGATTTAGGAAGCTGACTAGCACCAAAATTGTGATTCAGCTCTGGATTCAGATACCTCGATAGGGGTGTCTACACATAAGCAAACATGCACTTTACCAAACAATAAATTGAGACTATTGAATACAGTAAATAAAGAATGATTCTGCTGCATATACATAGGCATTTATTGCTCTCCAAAGTGCATTGAGGTGATTTATTTAATCTTTTCATATAAGTGATATACATATATATAGCAGAGAATAGAGATCAGTGTGATGGGAGTGCTTAAATGACTTATAAATCAGGCTAGTTTTAAACTTAAAAAAAACCCCAAACTTGCTAGACTGACATTTATTAACAATATCCTTCATGTTAATAGTTCTTATTCATTATCAGTCATTATCATTATGCATTCAAAATTGTCAGTCCTTAGAAGTTATATATTACAGAAACCATGAGTATACACTACCATGGAGCTGATGGCCATAAACTGGCACTGATGGATACCATCTTTGAGAATTTTAGTTGCTCAAGTTGAAGTGGCCAAATTTGAACGCTCTTCCACATGGGAAACTGAAACCAAAGTGATTATCTTGTCCTTCCTCCCGCAATCTGGGACTTGTTCTTTTAAAAGAAGTTTAGCTTCTTAGGCAATTACCAGTCCTTGACCTTCACCGCTGGACTACACATTGCTTGATGTGAAGTAGGGAGTTACTTTCCCAGACTTCCTTACTTAGCTGCTACTTCTTTCCTTAAAGCAAAAGTTGTCTTCTCCCAGGTCTTGAGGTAGCACTTCTTCAGTAACCAGCACTTGACCATCACTGAGTTTTTGATGGTCCTGGGGCCTCTGTACCCAAATTTCCAAGATATTTTGTGTTATCCCATAGTAAAACAGCACGTCACCAACTACCAAGCTTCAGTTCACACATCCAGTTCCCATTGTGAGTTCATAACAACAGGCCAGCACTGGGTCCTTGCCCATTCAGCATTCAGCACAGATAGCAAAAGGTCCATGGCCTATTACTAGCAGTGGCAATGCTACTTTTTTATGCACTACTGGGTACAGAAATGCTTTTACAGTTTTGCTGTAATGTGCTTACAGTTGGTCCCCAAACAAGTCAATATTACAGTCAGATAAAAGTGCCTTTAACTTGTAAAAGTACAAAAGCATAACACACTTATTCCTTAGCTAGGGCTTTTTTTTTTTTTTTAATGTTACATATATCATGCTTCAGAGATGTCAGAAACTGTTCAAATATACTTAATAACAATGGCATTAGGGGCATCAAACTATCTCCTAATAGTTTTTAATGTTTTCGTAACTTGCTTGTATCTGTCACAGCTCTTCACTATTTTTTCATGTAATATTGCTTTATCTGAGTGATGCTTGTAGCAAATGATAAGTAGTACTCATTGTCCTGGTTTCAGCTGGGATAGAGTTAATTTTCTTCCTAGTAGCTGCTGTATTTTGGATTTAGTATGAGAATAATATTGATAACACATATTGTTTTAATTGCTGTTAAGAAATGCTTGTATTAAGTCAAGGACTTCTTCAGTTTCCCATAGAAGCTGAGAGGGAGCACAGACAGGACAAGCTGGCCAAAGGAATATTCCATACCATAGACATCATGCTCAGTATATAAATGGAGATTGGCCATGGGGCAGGAACCTGTGATCACTGCTCAGGATGGGCTGGGCAATCAGTCATCGCTTGGTGAGCAATTGTATTGCATCACTTTTTGGGGGGGCATATTCTGTTGTTGTTGTTGTTGTTGTTGTTGTTATTATTATTATTATTATTATTATTATTATTATTATTATTATTATTATTATTATTTTCTGTTAGTGTTATATTAAACTGTCTTTATCTCAAACCCACGAGGTTTTGTTTTCTTTTTCTTTCCCCTTCTCCCTGTCCTCTTGGGGGGCAGTGAATGAACAGCTGCATGGTCTTAGTTGTCTAGATGCCCTTCCCTTGAGTGCATCAACTGTACCACTCAGCTTGGTGTCATCCACAAACTTGCTCCGGATGCACTCAGTCCTACTGTCTGTGTTACTAATAAAGGTATTACATTGCATTCGTCCCAGTATGGACCCTTGAGGGACACCACTCGTTACTGATTTCCACTTGGACATCGAAATGTTGCCTGTAACTATTTGGACACAGCCATCCAGTTAATTTGTTATTCGACTAACAGTCCATCCATCAGACCCACATCTCTCCAATTTAGTGCCAGGAATGTTGTGGGAGACTGTATCAAAATCCTAACAGAAGTCCAGGTAGCTCTTCTCTTGTCTACTGACACATTATGATGCATCACTGCATCATAAAAGGCCACTAGATTAGTCAGACATGATTTGTCCTTGGTGAAGCCATGTTGACTGTCTCTAATCATACCACTGTCTTCCATATGTTTTGATATATCTTCCAGGAGGATCCGTTCTAGGATCTTACCAAGCACAGAGGTAGTTCCCAGGGTCGTCCTTATTATCCTTTTAAAAAATGAGTGCGATATTCCCTTTTTCCAGTCACTGAGGACTTCTCCTGACTGCCATGACTTTTCAAATATGATGGAGAATGGCTTAGCGACACATCAGCCAATTTCCTCAGGACCCTGGGATGCATCTCACTGGGTCCCATGGACTTGTGTTCAGATTTCTCAGGTGGTCTTAAACCTGATTTTCTATGATAGGAAGGACTTCCTTGTCCCAATCCCTGCCTTGAGTTTCAGGGGCTTGAGAGATGTGGGAAGAGAGATTGCAATTGAAAACTCAGGCAAAAAAATTGTTGAGGTCCTCAGCTTTGTCCATGTCAGTGGTCACTAGTTCTCCTGTCTTATTTATCAGGGAGGATATATTTTCTTTTATCTTCCCTTTCTGACCAATGTAGCTGTAGAAGCCCCTCTTATTATTCTTCACATCCATTGCCAAATTTGGCTCCAGCTGAGCCTTAGCTTTCCAAATCCCATCCCTTCACAGCATCCTTATACTCTTCCCAGGATACATGTCCCCGGTTCCACTGCGTGTGCACTTCCTTCCTACAATTTATTTTAACCAGGAGGGCCTTACTCAGCCATGCTGGTCTCCTGCCTTCCTTGCCTGATTTCTTACATGTGGGAATCGAGACCTCTGGCATTCTCAGAAAAATGTCCTTAAAGAGCTGACAGCTCTCTCCTGCTCCTTCAGTTCCTTTTGTTCAACTCCTCCTAGTTCTGATCCTTTAGTTCAACTAAAAGAAACATCAGAAACTTGTTTCTTCCGCATAATATCATTGCAAGCTTTACAGAAAAATAAAGCATGAAACAGTAGTCTGTGGGAGTGCAAGTATAGTTTTACTGACCCTTTCTATCACCATATTTTCAGCATGAAAATATGATTGAGCAAAATTAGTGGTTGTGTCCTTAGAGCCATATCTGCATTGAACTTCACTCTTATTGCAGGCTGATTTGCATTCATTTCATGATGGAATATCTTCTTTTACATTCTAATAATTAAAACTGAATTTCAGTTTTCACATGAACAATCTGCATCAAAATGTTTAATTATGCATATGAGCATATGCATATGCAAAAGTATGAGTGTATGTAGACATAGGAGAGATTAAAATGGGGAGGGTAATTTTTAATATTATAAAAGTTTTAACTCACACTACTGTTAAATATATTCATATATTTATAATGTGTAAGTAGATAATAAATTGAGAACTATAGAATGTGTATTTTCATTTTGGACAGAGCTTAAATAAGCCCTGAAAGGAAAAACGATCTCTGGCATCACTAGTTTTTTGTTTGGGCTTTTTTTTCCTTCCCAGTTACAAGTGCTGAGATTACTGAGCATTTGGATGGTCTGTAAGAAGCTAATGGGAGTTGTGTATTATCCAAAAACGCCACACAATTCACAGCTTCTAGCATTGTAAACGACAGCATCAAGAATGGGAAGCACTGCATGGACAGAAGGGACATGCAGAGAATCTCGCGTTAATGAGGTGATTCAAACATGATCAGTAAGCATAAGGTGGTGTAAGATCTTGGGATGCGAGGTGAAAGAGACCAGTGCCCATTTTCATACTTAGCTGATGTTTAAGGAGTGCCAGTGATCACATATTGTGAAAACAGAAACAAGGACATTATTACAGCAGCTGAAATCTGATGAAAATGTACAGGAGGACTAGAGCCACTGCCCCTGGCTGTACAAGACTACCAGTCATTGCAATGAGGTGATGAATGCCATTGGACAATGTTAGAGGAAAATATTCAACACTCTCAAATAGCTGAGGATGCTGTAGCTCCACGTCCTCCAGGTCCTATCAGTTGCAAGGCTGAAGATATATTTCCATCAGGCACACACACAGGACACATATACAGCCATATATACACATACATACATGGCCAGAAACACATACCACAGACACTCAAGAGTATTCACAGGAAGACAGAGAGCACTAATGCTCCTGTCTGGCTGAGCAGGATGGAGGTCCGCTACTGAGAATATATACATACATGCATACATGCATGCATACATACATACAAGGTGAATCCCTCCAGGGGCCGGGCTCGGACAGTGAGTCTGCCCATAGCTGCCCCTCAATCTCAGTCTTCTCCCCAGTTGCTGGCTTCCCAGGTGCCAATGGCCAGACAAACATACTGATCATTTAAGTATTTGAAGGCAGGACTTCTCAAATCTTACACAACCACTCAAATTACTGTATCATTCTGCTGGGGTTTTTGTGGGGGTTCATTTTTGTTTCGTTTGGGTTTGCCTTTCTGTAATTTGCATTTGTTATATACTTAACTCACTGGATATGTCCTTTGTTTTCACTTATTTTTCACTGCATTTCACTTTGGGCAGTTTGTCTGCTTTCCTTTTTGTACAAGAACCCCAGAAAGACAGAATCATAATTTCTTCATTTTTTGCATTCTTTATTTTCAAAGAAATGCACTCATTTATGTCTTTATTATGGTAACTATTGTGACTGAAGTACACAGACCTTTACTGTATTTTTTGCAATAGTGTGAATGCTGTCATGTTTCTTGAGACAATCACCTAAATTCCACAATATAATGTATATTTTAGTTAAAATTCAATAGGATTAGTTTATGTTTACTACTGCATTAGAGATTTAATTGAGCAGAACATTACCAAAAAGAAAAAAGAAAAAAAACCCCAAAACCTAAAAAACACGTTCTAAAAGCTGCCAGCGACTGCTTGAAGGGCAGTTACAAGAATGGTAGACTATTTCAACCAGTATTTCTAAAATTCTGTGAAATAAAAATTAAATATTTTCCTACATTTTAAAACATTTGATGTTTATTCTTTTACAGATACATTTACAGCGACTTTGCAAACAACCTCTTTCTTTCTAAGCTTCCCTGCTGTGTTTTTTCCAGTTTGTATAGTCATCAGGCAAGCAAGATACAGAGGCTAAGCTGCTGTCCTAGGGCATGAAAAACTCTTGTTTAGGTAAGTTTATGTCTAAATCAGAAACTGTAGGCCCCTATAGTCCTTTTCACAGGAAAGCTACTTGTCCAAGAATTTCCCCCTTGCTCTTCTATCACTCAGAACCATTGAGATTTCTCTGTAAGTCTTTGCTACCCACTTTCACCTTTACTATGCTAAATGAAGTAACCTCATCAGAAAACACCTTTTTTCATAGGTCAGTTATAAATATACTGAGTGGGACAAGTTTCTATGAGTGTACTGGTCACCTCACTCTGAAGCGAGGATGGCTATTCATTGCTGCACTTTGTTTTCTTCCAGTCGCTGCTTGTGTATACGAGGCCTATACATAGAACATCCAGTGGAAACTTTAAGTATTTAATTCTAGGAGGAATAAAATAGATCATCCTGTAACTAAAACAGCAATGCTAGTCTTGTTAATTAAAATAATTTACCTGTAAAGTGGAAACTACATTTTTTTGCCTTCCATAAATCTGTAATATTAGAGAATTACATTACACAAATGGAATTTGATATTATTAGTTGTCCTTATTTGTAGATAAGTATTTTTCACTGATGTCTAAAATAAACTTACATGTGATCTAGAAAAGTATTAAACCACTGAGTATATCTTTTTCTTCTTGTGATCAAATAATTTTGAATTCTTTAAGCCCCGTTGATTACATTATCTTCATTCCAAGCCATGTATACCTAAGAATACACAATTCATATGAAAGGATACAAGGCAACAGAGAGAACCAAGATTTCAGTGAACCATGGAGGAATGAAGAAAATAATTGTCATCTCACTGTGATTTTTTTGGTTTTTAATTAGCGGAAGTTAACTAGACTTCTCTTTATTTCACTGAAACATCTGTATGAAATGTAGAAAAGACTGAATATAACTTAGAGTTATATTAAGCCAGGCAGGCTGAATATTAAAGTCAGCCAGGCAGGCTGAGTTTTCATATACATTTGATTATAACATACTTAATTACACAACATGGAAATCAGTTCTGTCTAGTTACTTCACTGCTTCACTATTTTTCAGTGAAAAGCTTCTAAATTACAGAGTCCTTAAAATTCATCTGCATAATCCAAGAACATTTATGAAGCAATGAAACACAGAATCCACCCATTTTTTGGCCACAGAATGATTTTGTGTGCGTGTGTGTGTGTGTGTGTGTGTGTGAGAAATAGATACAAATTACATAATAATACCCTAAAATCCAATTGCACTCATCTGGTTTTGACCCCTACCTAAGCTTGACTTTCAGAGACTGTGTGTCACATTAATTTAATGAAATGCAGAAATGTCTGTGAAATATAAATTCTCCAAATCTCCATGCTCTACATAGCCGGAATGACAGTGTCTGGGGAATGTTTGATGTCAGTATAAAGATGAGGTGAGAAATGAGTAGTCATAGGAACATTCTGACTATCTTGTCACAGCACATGTTTCATCAAAGCAGAAACTACCCTCAGCTGAAACTTCCCAACACAGAATTTTCCCAAGTCATTTGTAGGAGCTTCCTTTTTTTTTGTTTTCTGCTCAACACCGTCTGTAATACATGCTTTATCAAAATTATTTAAGGCAGGCTGAAAGTCCACTGAATGCCTATCTATCTGTATTACCATTGAATTTGTCCCTGAAATGTCAGATTTTTTCATGTTTCAGAAATGTTAGTTTTATTCGTAAAAACAAAATAACCAACGAAACAAAATGTAAAATCCCAAACCCATGAGGCGTGGAAAAAGAGTGATAAAGTGACAGCTTCTATTCTATGTGCAGAAAGAATTACAGCTACAGTTCTCAGCTACCAGTTCAAACTATCAACAGCTTTTAAGTATACAATTCTAAAAAACAGTGTTCAGTCATAGTAACTACTGTTGACCTCTTTTGAAACAGTTCTGTTTGGAGCACGTTTAAGCCAAAATATAGGGCAATCTATGCAGACTCTCAGGGGCATTGTCCTATATACTATTCATGAGAAGAATTCAGGAACTGAAGAGAGCATAGCTGTGCTACAGATGTGAGATTATATTCTTCGTATTAAATTAATGTATCCCACTCTACTTTCTCCTTTCTTAGAAAAGGAGGTCTGCCTCAGACATTGGCAGTATTGCTGCTCCACTGCAGTTTTTTGCATGTGGGAGGACAGAATGAGATGAAAGGAAAAACCTTCTGCAGTGGTAGCTTGGAAAAAGAGCAAGGAGAAACATTTATGACAAAATTGTTAATAAAAAAGAAGTAATCGGGTCAACTAGACTTGTTTCTGATTTTGTGTTGAAAAGATATATTATTATATTCTGAGAAAAAAAAATCCTCTAAAATGCAAAAAAGCTACATTTCAGTAGTTGCATATTTTCAAAAACAAGTATTTGGGTTTTTCCTTAAATTAAAACTTTATTTGGAAATCTTACAAAAGTTTAATAAGGGGTGTGTGTGTGTGTTTATACATATGTGATTCGGTAAATTTAATTTTTGGTCAGAATATTATTTTGTTGCTTTTTACTTTGAAGGACAAGCAGACAAAATATTTTGATTTGGACTTAAAAATACCCTTTGCCATTCCTTCCTACCTCCTAACTGCTGTTCTTTTAAAACGGGATTGAATAGAACTGATGACTCATTAAATTAACAAGAGATGGTAGAACTCTAAACCTCATTTCTAACAAATGCCATAGAATCAAAAAATATTTTTACATCAGTTATTGAGCGGAATTTTTTTGTTTGTATTTGTCAAACCATTAATGTATTGCCTTCACTTTTAACTTTCTGAATTAAGCTAATTGATAAAACAGTGAAGGTTTGGAGTGGGGATTGACATAATGACTGATTTCTATTTTTAAGTAGCATATCACTTGGTGTATTCTATTTCACTAAATATTTCACAAAAAAACATAGAAGACATATATTGAGGTTGGCTTGATCTTCCAAAATAGCCAAGATATAATCTGAGCATTGCAAGGCACTAAAAATCTAGTTGTAGCATATTATGGTCTCCAGGTTCTGAATTTCAACCTCACAGTTTCCCTCCTCAAAGCTGGACCATGTTCCCTGCTTAAACTGTGCTGTTAGTCTAGGATTAACCATTGCTTGTCTCCAACAAAAAAAAAAATCTCAAAACAAAACAAAACAAAAAACAACAACCCAACCAACAAGTAAACAAACAACCCGCCGCCCAAAATGAAACATATTTTCTGGGAAAGGAGGAGCATCAGAAATATACTGAGTTCTTCTAACATTTGGCATATTGTGACTGTATCTGTGTATAAAAGGAATCAAAGAAACACTATATGGTACTGTAAAAAGTACTGTCTATGTCCCTAAACCCAGCCCAGTATCTAAGAACATGATTTTCTTTAAATATGTTCATAATCTCATAGATTTTAGTTAGAATAATCTTTTGCTCTAAACTTTCAGAGATGATATTTTGATTGGTCATGGTATTAGAGGCAGTGCCAGGGAATTTCATATGTTCTTTTGGTATTTAAGAAAATCTGTGATCTTTTTATGTAAGTATTTTCATTTTCTTGATGAAAATATATAGCAGTTCAATAGCAGTTTCAGTATGTAACATATAGCCAGTTTACCAGTCTAGAAAATTATGTAACTGGAAGTCCTTTCCGTTTCTTTCTACTTTCGATTGCAAGCCACTTACAGAATGTTTATCTTTCAAAGTTTCATTCACAGTACTGGCTATGTTTGTGAGGTGAATTGTGAAATAAACAAGATTACTAAAACAAAGTTAATGGAGGAATGGAAACCTTTGTCAGTGGGCACCGAGCAGTACACTGAAATTGAGAGGTCGGAAATAACCTATAAGAAAGAAACAGAAAGATAATTTGTAAAGAAACACCACAAAGGAAAAGTAAGCCTTTAATTAACTTCTAAAGATCCTAAATAAGAATAAAATAAGAATCAGTAATGTTTTTTACTAAACCAGTTCAAAGGAATTTAGAAACCCATTTGCATATAATTCTGTTTGTGAACCCAGAAGGAAGAAAGAGGAAAGGGATTATGTCGTTATGCTTGATCCTCAGTAATTGTGATGCAAGAAAAGGCCTGCTTCACGGTTCATGTGGCAAATTTGTTGATAGTATAAAATGGAGCCAAGATCTACATTTTAGAGAACTTAAATTCAAAGCCTATTCAAGACACAAAGAACACTCATTATCTATAAAAGACAGAGGAATAAAAGAAGACTTCCAGATGTACAAAGTTGACCTATGGGAAATAAGTAGAAAGAAAGCACCAAAATGTTAAACAAAATACTAAAGAGAGGTCAAGCAATTGAACTTCAATACTGAGCTGTCAGTTAGACATACTGTGATGTCTTGATAAGATATCTTCATCAGTATAGTGGACGGTGAGCGGCAAAGTGAGGAAACAATCAAGTCTTCCCTCAACAGAGGAATTTGAGAAAGAGTGAGAAGGGAATAGGGAAGAGAATGGGGAAGAAAAGCAGAAGAATGAAATTTACCCTCACAGACAGACTAAATATTGTCTTAAATGTCTAGATTGTCTCTGGTGAAAACAAGATTACATACAACTCAATAAAATAACCAATATAGACCAATTGAAACACCCAACGTAAATGACCAAACTGCAGAACTGCAGGAACAATCAATCAAACACTTGAATCATAACAAGATTTCTAGATCACTGATTTCCATCTGTGCTTAGAGACAATCACACTAGAAACAGTATAATTGAGGGTTCGTTGACAAGGGGCAGTCAGAAGGAAAAACATTCTTTATGCAACTTATTGAAGTACTGTAGTATGCGTCATTCAATGAACACTCTGTATCAATTCCGAGGTCTGTGCATTGTGGTACAGAACTAAATCTTAGATGGCAGTAAATGCCTTTTTTTAATTTCTTTTAAGGAACTTGAAAACTTTTTCAGTTTCATTTATAATAGCCTTTCTTCTCATCATGCTATAGTAGTGAATTACAGGAGCAAGATTTTGAACCCTGTGATAAAACATGTACTGCTTGACATCACCTGGATTTTTCATTTTAATAACTTCCATTGTCAGGTTAATGCTAGCTTTTTATATCAACTAGGATAGGTAAACGGACTTCTGTGTGGATCACATGGACAGACAGGAAGTCCTATCTTGGATTCAACTTGTAAGCCAGAATAGAAAGGCTTTGTAGTTCAGACTACTACTAATGATGAATTCTATTACTGTTTTGGTAACATTAGTCCAGAAAACCTTCATTTGGATTAATAATATATAGTTCACACTCTTTTTAACAGATACATTAATTAAAATTATTTTGTATCTACTAGTAATTGAATGATTGGCTTTGAAGGTCTCCAGAAGAGGACCTGAAATAAAGTTTTCTCAAAGCTAAATTTTAAAAGCACATAGTATAAAATATTATAAAGAATAATTTAAATTTTTGTCTCTGGTGAACAAAAAAAGGAAAGGTATTTTATTTTGTTTTATTTTATTTTATTTTATTTTATTTTATTTTATTTTACAACTCCAGGCGTGGATGCAACCCTAGCACTAGCACAGAAGACAAGTGTTACCTGTCCCTCCACACTGAGTCACGTGAGAGGTGCACATTTCTTCCATCTCAATCACACGGGAGGCAAAACTGCCAAGTGGGTTTTCTGGGGGCTAATCCTGGCCAGCACATATGAATATATGTGTTTTTAGAAGCTGCACACCATTAAGTTATTCTTTTGCCTTTCAAGTGTACGTAAATTGTCAACACCAGGGCACTGAAAGGTAGCTAGGTCTTTAGAATAAATCCTTGATTTCTGTTACACAGTAAGATGGAATACATAGTAATGTGTTGGTTATATCTAGTGTAGTAAGACCATATGAAACAGGTCAAGATTTTCCTATTTTAAATTTACTGTACTGTGTAAATCTTCCTGGGACACCATCTGTAAAATCCTTTGTATATGACCTTCTTTAATGCATTTGGCCTCTGCAAGAACTTTCAGGATCTTAGGAGTTTTGTCCAAAAGAAAAAATGTCTGAGAAATATACTGTGTTTCTACTATCAGTAGGAATTAAGCTATCATCTTTTTCATTTTCAAGAGGAAGCACAAATTCTTAGAAAAAACCTTTAATTTATGACAGTTGTTTGCCACACACAGATTGGTGGCTTATCCTATCACTACACATTCTTCTTATAGTCCGTCCTAACAAGTTTGTCCTTGCTTAATGTTGGGGTTCCTGGGAGGTATTAAAACTAACTGTTATCTAAAGTCATATTATTAGAGTAGATATGCAACACAAGTAACTGCAGTGAGGTAAAAGCAGTTATTAAAGAAATAATGAGAAAATAAAAACTAAATCTTAAAACAGCTTCCCTCCACCCCTCCCTTCTTCCTGGGCTTAACTTTACTCCCAAATTCTCTACCTCCTCCCCCCAAGCAGCACAGGGAGATGGAAAACTGGGGCTGTGGTCAGTTCATCACACATTGTCTCTGCTGCTCCTTCCTCCTCAGGGGGAGGACTCCCACCCACAGGAGACAGTCCTCCACAAACTTCTCCAGTCTGAGTCCTTCCCATGGGCTACAGTTCTTCATGAACTGCTCCAGCATGGGTAGCTTCCACAGGGTGCAGTCCTTCAGGAACAGATTGCACCAACAAACCTGCTCCAGTGTGGCCTCCTCTGTCCACGAGGTCACAGGTACTGCTAGGACCCTGCTCCAGCATGGGCTCCCCATGGGGTCACAGCCTCCTTCAGGTGCATCCACCTGCTCCAGCATGTGGTCCTCCATGGACTTCAGGTGGATATCAGCTCCACCATTAACCTCCATGGGCTGCAGGGGCACAGCCTGCTTCACCATGGTCTTCACCACTGGCTGCAGAGGAATCTCTGCTCCAGCACCAGAAGCATGTCCTCCCCTTCCTTCTTCACTGACCTTGGTGTCTGTAGAGTTGTTTCTCTCATATATTCTCACTCCTCTCTTCTGACTGTGGCTGCTGCAGTTGGTTTTTTTTTCCCCTTGGTGAGCGGCAGGTCCATCTTGGAGCCAGCTGGCATTGGGTCTGTTGGGTGTGGGGGAAGCTTCTAGCAACTTCTCACAGAAGCCACCCTTATACCCCTCCCGCTACCAAAACCTTGCCACGCAAACCCAATAAATCTACATATATTTATACAGTTACATTACTTTTCAAGACATAGATTGCCTTCTGAGTACTGGTTGCAGGCTATAAGCAATATACTGCTGAACTCTCAGAAAGGCAAAACTATGTGTGATCTTTGTTTCCTTTTCAGGCAAAATCATGGATGAGTCACAAGTATTTGTGCAGTTAGAAAGTTGTGACATCTGTTTTTGAAGAGTTTTGAAGTTACTTGTAATGCCTATGTGTATAACAGCACCATGTGAGGAGAAAAAATAACTGAAGACTCGAAAAGCAAACAATGGAGTTTTTAAGAGGCTTTTGTAGTAAGAAACTTTTCAGGGAGGACTTCCGCAGTTATCAAAACCAGTCACTTTGCCTCAGAAAATACATCCAAATGTAGCTGCTCTTGTATTTACTGCTACTAAAACCAGGCCAGCCTGGTCTTTCATATTCTATCTCTTTAGGCATGCAGGAGGTAGAATTGGAAACATTGCAGAAATTCTATCAGTTGTCTGCTTTTCTAAGCACATTCACTGTCAAAAGACACTGACCATTGATGAGGTCAACCACTGTTTATGCGGTGATTACATGTTTTGAAAACTCTCCTGAATTGAAGTTGCGGTGACAGCATGAAAAGGATTTCTCTCAAAAATAAGATTGTCTGCAGGTGGCTCTAGCAGATAGTCCAAATCTTTCAAGCATAATCAGTCTTTTGAACTCATGGCTTGAGTGGAAACATCAAGTGTCGTGTTACACTTGTGTAAATCTGCTTTGAGTCAAAGATGGAGGACTCTGCCCAGCTGCATCTCCTTAAGTTTTCTGCATTGCAATGGCATCCACAACTGTGAAAAGGGACTCTTTATCAAACTCATTAATTGGCAGGCAGCATACAAGTCCAAGAAGAATAGAGATTAATGGGCTGAGCATTTTTCTTTTTTTTTAATTAATATTTTAACATATCAAATCCCTTTGAAGTTTTGCATTAGTTACATATTTACTTGGGGGGAATAAAGGACGTAAGATGCTCAGTTTTGCTTATCTTAAATAAAAAAAAGCAAGCTAAACATATTTTTAAAAAAAATGAAAACCATTTTTCAACCAATTTTAGTATTTATTTTACATAATGGAAAGTGGAGTCAGCAAGTATGAATAGAATTAACCATCTCAAAGTTGGGCATATAATCTGAATTTATTATGTGGGCTTTCTTAATAGCCAGTGAAATGAAACAGGCATTTCCAGAAAATGCGTCATCCTGAATTGTAATATATGTTGAGGAGAAATACGATGAATCATCCCTGGAAATAATTGTCCCTTGACTCTTGGGAGATCCTAAATGACTAGTTTAGACCAAATGCTACATAGTTAACATTAGGTGAGATGAATGATATTCTGAATATTGAATCCAAGCCCACAAAAAAGTAAGAGTCAAAGTAAGATTTAAATGTTGGAATCTCCAGAGACTCTTTGAGCCTTTGATGCTGATTTATCAGGACCTTCTTTAGCAGCGTTTTAACATTTTACATCTAAATATAACATTGTTTGCTGCTGTCTCCTGAAATACCATTTTCAAACTGCTTTTACAAAATGATATGGAGTTTCCAGGAACCACCTATGCCTAACAATTAAATTGGCTCAATGCCTTACCATTTTAGTGACAGTGGTAGCTTTTGACTTGCTGCCAACAGAGTTGTCTGCTTTTCGTAAAGATTACAGGGTGTTATGCTAGTGACTAGCTATGAACAAGCTTTGAACTGACTTTCACTTCGCTTTGAAATAAACCTGATACACTGAAGTGTATTTGTATTACGAAAACATTAGCATTTTGGTGGTTATGACATGACAGAATTATCGGTAAGAGGTGTAGAGCTTTCAGTCTCCTTGCAAGGTGATTTTCAAGAAAACGATTAGGTAAAGGAATGTTGACATTTAAAGCCTCTTCAGAGTACTACCACTGTAAATAACAAGAATCAAAACTGATTGATGTATGATAACTGATTAGGGATATTAAAACAAGATTATTTTTAAAGTCAGTTAAAAAATTTAAATTTAAAGTTATTGTTTTCTGGATCTTACACACAACTTAATTGCTATACAAAATAGTACCACCAAGAAAAGAAAACCTCAAGTAAAAATAACGAGTGTTATGTATAAGGAAAACTAGTTCCCTTGTAAAATGTTTTCATTGCTAAAAATAACGTTAACAAGCAAAAATATGAACATTCCTGAATAAAGCTATATTTGTAATTTAAGATTCAGACGTGTTCTTTAGTCTCAGCTTCACAACACACTCTTAGAGGCAGCTAAGTTAGGATCTTAGCATAAGACCTCTTTCCATGTGACTTATGAACCAGTTTGCACCTAAATTTCAATTCACAAGACCTAGAGTATTGAAATGTGCAATATTTTACCAACAAGAATTAACCAGTGGAACACCTCATCAAAAATGTATTGAAACCTCTAAAAAGTCTTCAAATCAAGATTAAACATTTATTTATAATGTGCATTGTGAATTGCATGACTGATGAAGGAAAACTGAAATTCTGTCGCTGTCTTTGGTGGAAGCCATAGGCACTTGTTTTGGTGTCTCTTCCTAATTTTAATATCAAGAAATCAACTTCTTATTTCAGAGAACAGTTATAATTCCACCTGACTGTAAGATATCTCTAGGAAAATTCAACATTTCCCATAATGAAAATTGGTTATGAGCAATCTGCAAATCAAGTCTTATTTTCCTTCATTCAATGAGACATTTAAAATATCTAGTGAAATGTTGAGCTACATCCAATTTGCAAACAAGAAAATAAATTAATTTTTTAAACTTAGTTTTTCAGCACTATATTCCATTCATTATGCAGTTATCTCATTATTAGAAAACTAAAAAATTTGCTGTGACCCCCTTTCCTTAGCATTTTACAAGTTACCAAAATGTTAAAAATCTTTCTCTTTTTTTGTCCAGTTTTAAGATTAACAACTCAAATAACTTCAAGATGCCAATTGATAGTGAACAGCCTCATTAAGTAGAGAGAGCATTCAAACTTTCAGAGAATTTTAGTCATCATCGATATATCTTCAGGGCAACCTCTGGCTATAAAAATCTTTGTCATTTTACATTATCTACAGATGATGCCTTTGTTCATTGCTTTTTAGGGAGCATACTTTAATTCAAATTGATCTCCACAGAAAAACTGAAGTCAGAAATCACAAACTTTTTAATAAATCATCAGTAAGAACAATAAAATCAGTCCTTTTCAGTTCTTATTTATACTTATTTTTATTTATTTCTAATTGAAACCACAAAAGAAACATTTTACCAATATCAAGTGATTTTTGTATTAGTATTTTAACAACTACTCTAGTACCAAATAATGTATTAAATTATTACTTTAAAAATAGCATTTTAAAAGCAGTTCTTACTAAAATACTGATGATTCACAGTAAAATACTGCACACAGAATACTGTCTGTAGTGTGAGTCACATCACAGTGAAATCAATGTAGTACTATATGGATAAAAACACTTAAAGGATCATAGAATCATAGAATCATAGAATCATAGAATTGTTTAGGTTGGAAAAGACCTTTAAGATCATCTAGTCCAACCATTGACCCTACTCTACCAGGTCTGCCACTAAACCGTGTCTCTAAGCACCACATCTACACAATTTATAAACACATCTAGGAATGGTGACTCAACCACCTCCCTGGGCAGCCTCTTCCAATGGTTGAGAACTCAGTGAAATATTTTTTCCTAATGTCCAGCCTAAACCTCCCCTGGTGCAACTTGAACCTGTTTCCTCTTGTCCTATCGCTAGTTACTTGGGAGAAGAGATCAGCTCCCATCTCACTACAACCTCCTTTCAGGTAGTTGTAGAGAGCAGTAAGGTCTCCCCTCAGCCTTCTCTTCTCCAGACTAAGCAATCCTAATTCCTTCAGCAATAAGATCAAGATATAGTGTAAAACATACACATAATTAAAGAAATAAAATATTTAATTAATGTTTGGTCCTGCCCTTGCAAACACTGACATTTAAGCAAGTTAGGAAATGTCCCCACTGCTTAATGGAGTATAGTGCAAAGAATCACTCAGGTTTACAAACAGAAGCAGAAATATTTTCATGTTGTTGAGACAACATTGGACAAGACTTAGTAGCTTATGTCTGGCACTATGCTAATGTGCCATCATGCTTGAAGACCTCAGCTGACATCTCTCTGAAACATGTTTAGCTTGGTGTGTCTGATCTCTCCGAATTATATAGTAAGAATATGACGCTGCCTCTGACTGTTTCAGTGCCTTGACGCATATTTCTTTTAATGTTCTAATTTTAGATCATAGAATTAAAAAAAATAATCTTATGAGTATTAAACACATTCATTTGGGGTTTTTTCCATTTATTTATTTTTATAAAGGTGTTATGCCAATGAAGACATTAAGATCTTTCTTCTATAAGGTAATCTAAAAACATTCAATTAAAGTATCTTCCTGCACATCAGTTTCTGTTCTGAAGTGGATTTTTCAGATTAATGATAAGATGGATATTTACCTATCTTCTATTCTTTAGAAGATTCTTTTCAGAGAATTTTTAAAGGAGATGGGAGGTGAATGGAGGAAAAAATATGAACTACTTATATGTTTACAAGACTACACACTTTGGTGTGTGATAAAATAGTCATTGACAAGAACTTCTACCTGTGCTGAGTTCCTGACATCAACTTTAATTCTACATGTTGAGCCTTGAAATACTATTGAGTTACAAGTCATGAATGTCCTTTATTCTATGATCATTTTCTACACAAGCAATTTGGAGTATTTCTTCTGCATTTACTAATTCAAATGACTGTGTTCTTTGCTTTCTGATACATACACTTCTACTGTTTATTTGTTATTTCCATGATAGATGTTTTCTGGACCCTTCTGCTATCGCACTTGTTAAATAAGGTGGTTATGTCTTTAAGAAATTATTGTCCTCAAAATTGTCTTCATTTCACAGCAGCAAAAAATAAAAGACTGTTAAATCTTGCCTGCTCTATAGTTCATAGTCTTTATTATCTTTCAAAGTCAGAAGAATATGCTATTTGGACAATTCAATGGAAAGCGAAAAAACAGCTCTCATACATAATTTTTAAAGAACTGCCAAAAAATGTACAGTATCAAAAGCAGTAATTTTGACATCAATATGCTCCCAACTGTTTCTTATTTTTATCTAGATGCCAATTCTTTCCGGTAATGTTTCAAAGCAAGCAACACAGTTGCAAATGTTTGAGTACACTGCTTTCTGGTGAGGAAAAAAAAATGAAAAAAAGAGATACACTATATGACCATACATCACATCCTAGATAGCTCTCTGAGGAAAATTTTATTTGAGTAACAGCAGAGTAACCTAAAAAGAATTTTAACATTTTATTTTACTTTCAAATAATATAAATTCTGATATAATGTAATTAATATATTTGAGATCCATTTCTCAAGACCATGCTTCTGAATAACAGAGTATTGTAGAGAACTCTAAAATGACGCAATCTCAGATTCATTAGGCATATACACTTCACTTAAATAGTATTTTCTGTTGTCACAAGTTTAAGGAATCTGGTATTAGTGACTTTTGAACAGTTACAATAGCCTGAAGATTAAATCACCATCACAACACTCAGTTAAAAAAATTGTTTTGTGATTTTTTCTATAGATAAAATTAAATTTATAACCCATTAATCCTTAAAGTGGTATTAATCAGCTTTGTAGAGAAAAATGAAAGGTAATACTATATACATCCTCCAGCAATTTAGGGATTTATTTATCCTTACTTTAAACCATATCAAAAGACTGAAAGTCTCAGATGAGATTTTTCCCAATATTAAGTGAATGAGGAAAGAGTGGACTTTAGATCAGATCTGGTTTGTTTTCCCACAAATATTGAGAAAACTAGACACATATGTTTGGTTGTGGTCACTTACTTTCAGATCCACTTGATCTTTATTGTTTCACCATTACCTGAATAGTGACAATCAGAACAAGAGGGTATCAGTTTACTGTAGAAGTTTACTGCTATTTACTCCAGCCTTGTGTCTCCACAAAATGCCTGTACATTGTGAACAGAAAGAAAACACAATTGTCACCAAATAGCATTTACAATATTTGCTGAAATTTTTTGTAAGTAGACCATCTAATCTATTAACACACTCCCCCTGAAAGAAAGAACACAGCAAGTAGTTTGTGATATCAAGTATAACAGGGATTCTTTTTCAGCAAAGCAAAGGGTAGAATTTAACTATGACTGCAAGTACATGGGAATGAATCTGAAGAATTAAACTTGTGATATTTTGGGCTTCGTCTGTGTACGTTGGGGGGTCATATTGAAAGTTGTCTGGACAATACTTCTTTATAAGTTTAGCATATTGGCAACTATATGGTTAATATTCATATGCTGCTTAAACCCTTTTGCATCTTTTTAATCTTTGGGTATGGTGTTTAATGCATTATTATACTGTGTACTGAGAAATGCAATCATCTTCACATACTGCCTGTTTGCCTAGTGGAACTCTATAGCTGCAGGAGAGAGACCCTCACTCTTTGTCACAATTTTTTGTGAAGTAATGATTTCTGCCAGCAGAAGAGAAATGTTCAGACCTGTGACAGAGTCCATAATAGCAACAGAACTGACTGCTAGTGGGTAAAATCTGTAGCCGGAGAGTTAATCACCTCATCAATCAGGTTTTTTGAAATTAGTATTATTTCTATTAGTTTTGTTATTTTGAAGTAATTATATGCTTATTGAATATACTTTAGGCCTTCTTTAGGATATTGAGTGGCAGTTCAGTATATCTGCACAAGAATAATATTTGGGGTATATTTTCTATTGATGGTGTTTAGTATGAATTTCAACGTGATTCTTCAGAATTATGTGTAAAGATTAAAATATAAACAATCCAAGAATATGGCAGACAAATAACAGTTAATGATCTGTGAAGGTCCTTTGTAAAGAAGCTAAGGTTTATGATTTGTAACATACAGAAGTGCATCCATTAGACATTAAAATGCAAGAGTCTAGATTTATGTAATTGAGAATAAGACCTGTCAAGGAAAGAATTACATATGCTTCACTTGAACAAGTAAGTGGGATATCTATTACTACATATGTACTGGATAGATATTGATATTACCGATTGGTGAAGTTTATTTCCATGAACGTAATTTAGTACTTATTGAGTTTGTTTACAAAAGACACTTAACCCTTTTAAATGTACTGTATCTTCCTTAAATGTTAATCAGAAGGTGATATATCCCCTGAAATAAGAACTTAAAAGCACACAGCATAAGTAGTTGAAAGAACTATTCCACTATTGCAATTTTAATTGTCTCTATAATTTTCTTCTTACCTGGAAAATGTTTAAAGGACTTTTCAGACTTACTAATGTGTGGACAACAAAATTTATTGACACTTTTGACATGAAATTCCAGAAGATTTCCACAGGTCCTCTGTTTCAATTAAGATATACAAAAACCAGATAAGTTGCTCTAATTACCTTTTACTTTTTTCCCTCAGTTCTAAGCTTATGCCAAAATGAAATTAATACATAATATCTGAGCACATAGATATCTTGATATTTAAGCAAAGATACTATGAATTTTATTTACTAAAGGTAATGAACCTTTTCTGCTCTAAAATGGAAAGTTCTTGAGCAGATGAAGTATTATCTTTGTATGTTGATGACTGGTTCAGGGAAAAAAAAAATACTTTATTTTCCCAAATCTTTCAGAACACGTGATTGAGTAACACCAGAACAATTCTCAGAGTATCTATTTCCATTGTGTGTTCCATCTAAGAAACAAAAAAGTCCTTTAACTCAGTTAGATTCTTTCCTTGGTCTACTTTGTATTATAAATGATAGATTTATTTTTTTTTATATTAAAAAAGAGCCTTAATTCCACCAAATTTGAGACTCTTAGTGTGACCATTAGTGAATTAAGCAGATTGGTTCTTATTCTTCCCACTCTGATTGGTTTGGAAAGTCATTCATAGTAATGTAAAGGTATTTTTTTGGTCCATTTACTAATTATTCTCTCCACTGGAAATAACAATGTAAGTCCAAGTCAACAACAATTATATCATCATATAAATGTAATGATATTATGGAAATAACATGTGAAGGAAAAATATAATTGAACGACAATTTACTACACTTAATGTGACTTCATTGAGTAGAAATAACTCTGTTAGTATGCATATCACAAAAAGATGAAAAAAATAATAATTAGAACCATTAATATACAAAAATACATTTTATCAAAGATAATATGAGCCTTCTTATCTCATGTGATATGCTATCAACATGTCATTCAGATTGTTGGCAGCTATAATCTGCTGATTTTGTAATGGAAGCATTAAAAAACTATTTTGCTCTCAAATAGAAGGAAGATTCCAGTAAGCTAATATAAAAAAAAAAAAAAATCATTATTTTAACTTCCATTTTCAGTGTTGTTTTTTCCACAAGCCATACTGTGTATAGATTCCTCAAAAGGTATTCCTTTTCTGTTTCCCTGACTCTTCCTCTTATAGCTATTCCTTTACACAAACTGTTCTCTTTTCTAATAGCAATCTTTTCCTCACTCAACTTGAGAGAGATAAACCCTAGGCAATGTTAAAAGTCATTGCCTTTTGGCTTTTCACATTTCATTCTGAAGCTAGCAATGAAACTACTCCATCAAGTCAATGATGAGTCCTTAGTGTGGGATATATATCATTTTCTTACAAAAGGAACAAAAAAAACCTAATCCTTCCAGAAAATCCATTAAACAATCATTTTCACAAAATTTGATTATTAATTGGTAATATAAATTGTGATCCTACACTTACCCTAAGATACTATAAATATATCTCTATGTGTAGATAACTCCACTTATAGGCAAAATATGTAGTTTTCTATGAAAAGAGATTATTGAATTCAACAGACCACTCACTGCTGTCTCCTTTTTTAGAGATTTAATCATAGAGATTGCTCTGATTGTCACTCCTGAAAAAGGAGCTTGGGTGTATGAAAGTACACAGACTCCTGCAGGGTACAGGACAGTAATACCATCAGTGCCTCCACCTCTCTCTTTTTACCAGAGGCACCAAACTCAGCAAACCTCTCTCCAGAAATCTCTTGCCCACTTCCTTTCTCAGTGCTACACCTGCCTTCTCCAGTTTTCAAAGTATAGCTCTCCTTCTGTATGTTACTGTTTGGACAACTTTTACCATTAATAATGACATTCTGCAGGCAGAATAAACACAGATTCAAAGTACAAGTTAATTATTTATTGGCTGATATACACACAGATAGCTGAGAATAACGATCTACTATGCTAAACATTAGTAGGTTCACCATTCCAAGTAAGGCACCCAATGAATCTTTGTCAGCTAGGTGGTCATTGGTCAGGTGGTAAAAATTCAGTTTCTGCTTCTCCTTGAAATGGACATGATCTCTGATGCTGCTCTGCTGTTGTGTAGAAATATTCCCTCCTCCATTAGAAATCTACACATTTTCCCTTCATTGTTTTTTCTCTTTAAACCTCGAATTCTTATTTCAACAATCCTACCTTTACCAGAATGGGTGTTTTTTTGTTTTTTTTGTTTGTTTGTTTGTTTGTCTTGCATAATCTATGTACTCTCTTAAATTTTAGCAATTTCCTCAGAATTTACAGGAACCTATCATAATAGTCCATCCTTAGAGGTCCTTCAGGAGTATTATGAACATGGATTCCAGGCCAAAGAACCGCTTTAAAAGGCAGATAATTTAGATATATTATGGCAAGTAATAAATAATTTCGTTCCTTCTTTCATTTCCTCTTTTTGCAAAATGTAGTGGTAAAACCATAATTTTTCAATATTGCAGGAATATGTTAATTGTACTTTCATTCTTCTTTTAGCAAGCTAAACATGGCACATTGGTTTGGAGTGCATTTTAAAAAATTGCTTAGTAAAATTACTGAAGGAAATGCAGCTGGAAAATGGAAAAGACCAGTGCCAGCAATATAATAATTTCTGGTATTTTATCAATTCTTACAAAGATGTGCAGATATTAAAATAAGAAAATTGTTCTCTGGTGTCTCTTTAAAATGAGTGAAGTGTACCAAAACTGAACTACAAAAGTATGAGATAGGGTATTCTCCATCAGCTGCATTTTATGTGGAAGACTAGTTGACGTTTATTTCATGAAGCAACAGTTAATGAATTACTGAGAGCATTGTTAGTACTAGCAAACGGGGATATAGGATAACAGCAATTCTTGCATAGGGGCCAAGTGCATGATTCTTTTAAAAAGTTTGCTTTAACTCGGAGACATTGAAAATTCTGATTAAAAAAAAAAAAAGTAAATAGTGGGAGTATTATCTCTTGAGAACAGAATAATTTAGGTGAAAACATTTTTAAGACTTCAGATCAAAGCACATGGGTTAATTACTCTAAACTTATTAATACACTCAATACAGTTAAGAAATTAATGTGGTAAACTTGTCCTGTAAAATTGGTGGATTAGGATCTAAACTTCATATGGATGAAGTTGCTTTCTGTTGCCTTCAATGCACAGCTGTGACCAAAACCCACAAATCTGCTAAATAAAAATAGGGATGATTAGACGTATTTATCTGAAATAGTCACCTATTTACTTTACTTCACAAATTATCCCTGCAATCTTATGAAATTTACCAACATTAAGAGAAAGTACACATTCTACTTGCTCTTCATAAGATATTGAGAAACAGTTTGCTACTGGTATTTCTATTTTCAGATCAGTCACTGTAGATGTGAGACCTAGGCTGTAAGTATGTTGTTGATCTTTATTGAAAAATGACATCTCCTAGTTTTGGGGTGATGGGGTGGACGTATGTCCTAAGCCCTGCTATGTCTGCTATGTCTAACCTGGAATGAGTCCTGATTTCTCCCAGGAGTCCTGTAGAGTGTTTGCAGGTGCTTTCTTTGGTTTTTTCTTTTCTTTTTTTTTTTTTTAAGAAATGCAAGTTTAAATTTTTCTGAAAGATACTTATGTTTATAAACACTATATATATAAACACTGTATATATAGAAAGTAAATACCAAAAAAGCATAAACTCACCTGAAACTCCTCTATGTAATTCAATTAATATTTGTCACTTGAATTAAAATATTCACAAAACTCCTACAGTTATGCATCATGAGGAGAAAATAAGCCTGAGAGAAAAGATGTAATTTACTTTCAGTGTGTCCCAACTGCCCAGTACATTTTACTGCATTGACGTTTGCCTAAATTAATCTCTCTTAAATGAAGAATGCTAAGTTATGTCTATATTTTACAAATTCAAATGAATCTGTGTAAGTAAAAAATAAGTAGCTGATGAAGGAATAAACTTCGCGGCAGAGAAAATGGTACATTTCTTAAAATAATAACGATAAAAAATTCTTTAAGATGTCTGGATTCTAGCTAACAAATAAGATATCATTATCTTGTAAAGTAGTCTAAAACAAAAGCTTGTTAAAGAAAAAAGTTTAGCAAAGACTACAGCTTAATAACAATTATACATACACGATAAACTGCTAAGGGACCATGAGGTCTGTTGTTATGCTATGTTGTTTCATATGCAAAGTAACAGTTCTCCTACTGAGAACTAAAGATTTTCCCAGCCTTGGGTACCAAGTTTACTTCAGTAAAATCAGAGAAGCAAAATGAGCTATGCAATCCAGTTCACGGTTTTTTTCTTTTTTTTTTCCTTTTGCATTAAAGGGAATAAGGATCATCTTGCAGACTGGGTGGAAAATCCCTTTTGTTCCTTTCACAGGTATAACCAACTGCTGATAAGAATTTCTAGTTTTATTCTAAGGGGTTTAGTTATCTTGGCTAATAATAACAAAGATAACCAGATGCCAGATGTAACTGAGTTGTAAAAATTATTTTGTATGCCTCATTAATACAAATTGATGCATTAAAACTGAGATATAAGAAAAATTAAGAAACAGATACTATAAAACCAAAGATAAGTGAAAAAAAGCTCTGAGGCTTCCTAAATGTGGAAGAAAATAAACTATTAGTTTTCTTATAACTAGTGTAACTAAATTTCTACATATTTCACCAGATAAGGGTGTTTTCTTTGAAGAAGAGGATTAAATGATTGGCTCCTCATGACTTGGATGGGCATACTCTTTGCTAGGTAAAAAACTGGCTAGGTGGCCAGGCCCAAAGACTTGTGGTGAATGGAGTTAAATCCAGTTGGCAGCCAGTTACAAGTGCTCAGTACCAGGACCGGTTCTGTTTAACATCTTTATCAATGACCTGGACGACGGGATTGAGTGCACCCTCAGTAAGTTTGCAGATGACACCAAATCAAATGGGAGTGTTGATCTGCTTGAGGGTAGGAAGGTTCTGCAGAGGAATCGGGACAGGCTGGATGGATGGGCCGAGGCCAATGGTATGAAGTTCAACAAGGCCAAGTTCCGGGTCCTGCACTTGGGTCACAACAACCCCATGCAGTACTACAGGCTTGGGGAAGAGTGGCTGGAAAACTGCCCAGAGGAAAAAGACCTGAGTGTGTTTATTGACAGTGAGCTGAATATGAGCCAGTGGTGTGCCCAGGTGGCCAAGAAGGCCAAAGGCATCCTGGCTTGTATTAAAAATAGTGTGGCCAGCAGGACTAGGGAAGTGATCATCCCCCTGTGCTCGGCACTGGTGAGGCCCCCCTCGAATACTGTGTTCAGTGTTGGGTCCCTCACTACAAGAAAGACATGGAGGTGCTGGAGTGTGTCCAGAGAAGGGCAACGTAACTGGTGAAGGATCTAGAGAACAAGTCTTACGAGAAGCAGCTGAGGGAACTGGGGTTGTTTAACCTGGAAAAGAGGAGGCTGAGGGGAGACCTTATTGCTCTCTACAAGTACCTGAGAGGAGGTTGTAGCGAGGTGGGTGTCAGTCTCTTCTCCCATGTAACAAGCGATAGGACAAGAGGAAATGGCCTCAAGTTGTGCTAGGGGAGGTTTAGGGTGGATATGCAGAAAAATTTCTTCTCGAAAGGGTTGTCAAACATTGGAGCAGGCTGCCCAGGGAAGTGGTTGAGTCACCATCCCTGGAGATATTTAAAAGATGGGTAGACGTGGTGCTTAGGGACATGATTTAGTGATGGTTTAGCAGTGTTAGGATAATGATTGGACTTGATCTTAAAGGTCCCTTCCAACCTAGGTGATTCTGTGATTCTATGATTCTATGATTCTGTGATGGGATGACACCAGGCTGCTGTAGAAAACAGATAAACATGAATAAATATCCAATTATACACCATACTTTTTGTAAGCTGTATTGCTTGAACAGCCACAAATGCAGTTGTTAATATCAACAGAAAATGTCACAAACTTTTTTTTATTCTTCCTGACTGTATAAGTATGACCAAAGTCTGATTAGATTTTAGGACAAATGCTAAGAGACTCCAGACACATCAAGTTTCTCAAACAAGACTTTAAGATCTGATGAAAAGTGGAAGGTTAATTGGTTAGTGACAAATCCTGACTAATGAAATGCCAATCAAATTGCCAGAAAGAAAAATGTGCAAAACTTCCTTTGCCTTGAACTATACACACACACACACACATATATGTATCTTCCTTGAACTGCATATATCCAAAGACATGTGTAGGTATCATTTACTTTGACATGGAGTACATTTAGTTCAGTTCATTTTGTGTTTCTTTAATAATCCCTTAAACTCATTTAAATCTACCTATAAGAATTGTGTTACATAGATAAAATGAATGTTGCATATGCATTTTTGTAATGGTGCTACAGTTTAGTAAACTCATAACTTTTGGCCAAGAAATAGCTGCTATCATAATAGCAACAAAAAGAAACCCTACTGAAATTTTTAATGTCTTGATTAAATTGAGCATGAGTAAACATTAGCATAGAAAGCTAACCTCTGACAAACATGTTGAGGGTATATATCATTGGTGTCTTTGAAATACTTGAGTAAGTTAGTTTCATGCAGCCGCTAGCCCAAACATCAAACTGATTAAGCTGTTTCCTATTTTTGTGTTAGTTTTCAGAATAATATCAAAGAACCTGTAGTCTTCTCTATGTAAAACAGGCTCCTATAAAACTATAAATGTAAATTACTAACACAGTTACTTGGAAACAATGACCCAGAAGTTTAACAAGGAACTGTAAATTATGCTTGTGCTTCCTGAAGCCTTCCATTTGTTAAAAATGTTCAATATGCGATGCTATACTAGTAAAATTTATTTGAGTTTTCTGAACAGGTATTATTTATGTTATTTAATGATGATCAAGATGCTAGTTAACTAAAGGTCAAATGGCAGCTATCCAAATAATCATTGAATTCCACTTAAGTCCAATATTAAAGAGAGTTTAAAAATTCAGTTGTCTATAAATATAAATTATATAAATAGTGGATTTTGGTAAAAGACACAATTGTCTCTAACTTATTATAAAAAAAAATGCACATTTAAATAAGTGAGTCTTATATCTTTAATTTTTCCTTGCATAGTCATGACTTGATTGCACTTTCTTACCTTCATAAAGAGCAACACAATACTTGCTTAAATAATTTCCTCTATTAAACCTTTGTTTAATCTGCTGTAATTAAGTTTCTTAGATATTTAAATATTATGTTCTCACTCAAGCCTGAGCAACCAAATAAGGGGTTGATCACTCTGTGCCCTGCAAACAGCACAACCAAAAAAGCCCCTCAAGACATGACTGATAAAAAATTGAAACTACCGGTAAGTAGCCTTCAGGCACTTAAATCTACCGTTATTAGCTAGAAACATAGAAATCATTCTCAGTTACCCTGCCCCACTCTCAGTTATGCCAAACGCATGTGACCAGCTCTGAGACCAGCTCCAAAGAATTATGTACCTGCCTGTTAAACTTTAAAAATCTAGAGGTGCTTATCTGTATTCTGCTTCTGTGACTTCTTGGAATATCCCTAACCAGAGTGGCTTTGCACAGAGCTCTGGACTGCCTCCTTTGAGGGTCTTAGTAATACACAAGCCAAAGCAAAGTCTACATTTTTGAAGAGCCTTACCTTGAGGATACGTGAGAGAACATAACACACAGATTGTATGTCAGTAGTCATGGTTCCTATGACTATTTGTATTTGTTTATAAAATAGTCTTTTATGGAATAGTTTTGAGAAAACCAAAATGCAAGATGTTGTCATTCTCACAGCATGCCCTAAGCAGTAAGCCTCAGTCCTACTCTTTATGCAGCCTTCCCCCAATAGCCCACAAGATCAGAAAATGAAGCATATTTCACATTAATTTGCTTCCAGGTTACCGGACAGACCAGTCTCTTGGGAGACTGAAGTTGCAGGTATGGTCTGCCCCAATCAGCCTGTAATTTGCTCTTGCAATATGGAATTTACTTTCAGGGAGTTCTCTCCTAAAAATAGGGGGGTTTATGGTCTGGCTTGCTGAAGAATTTATGCCTTTAAGGGCACAGAGTAGAGAATCTGGATATGTACTGCTAGAATTTGGATTTCAGTAATTTTTTGAATATCAGATTTAGGTTGCCAGTTCTGGAAAGCATCCAAGTTGAGAAAATATTCTTAAAAGTACTATTCTGATATGGCAATTTCTGTTTGTTTATTCTTAATTATCGCTAATCAAGTGATGGAGGAGAAACTTAAAGATATTCTGTATTTGAATATTGACATCTCAGACTATCAAAGCTGCTTGATTTATTAGAAGTTTATATTGTTTGTTTATGTATCTCATGATCACAGAAGGGTTGAGGTTGGTAGGGACATCTGGAGGTCATCTGGTATAACATCCATGCTCAGGCAGGATCACCCAGAGGCAGTTGTCCAGGACTATGTCTAGACAGTTTTTGACCGTCTGCAAGGAGGGAGACCCCACCACCACCCTGGGCAACCTGTGCCAGTGCTCAGGCACCCCCACATTAAAAAAGCGTTTCCTGATGTTCAGAGGGAACCTCCTGCGTTTCAGCTTGTGCCTATTACCTCTGATCCTGTCATTGGAATGGCTGAAAAGAGCCTGAACCATCCTCCCTTCCCATATTTTTACATGTTGATGAGATTCCCCCAACCCTTCTCTTCTCGAGGCTAAATATGGAATCATAGACTCATAGAATGGTTTAGGTTGGAAGGGACCTTAAAGATCATCTAGTTCCAACCCCCCTGCCATGGACAAGGACACTTCCCACTAGACCTGGTTGCTCAAAGCCCCATCCAGCCTGGCACTGAACACTTCCAGGGATGGGGCCTCCACAGCTTCCCTGGGCAACCTGTTCCAGTGCCTCACCACCCTCAGAGTGAAAAATTTATTCTTGAGATCTAATCTAAATCTACCTTCTTCCAGCTTGAAGCCATTACCCCTCGTCCTATCACTACATGCCCTTGTAAAAAGTCCCTCTCCAGCTTTCTTGTAAGCCCCCTTCAGGTACTGGAAGGCTGCTAGAAGGTCTGCCTGGAGCCTTCTCTTCTCCAGGCTGAACATCCTCAACTCTCTCAGCCTGTCCTCATAGCAGAGGTGCTCTAACCCTCTGATCACTTTCGTGGCCCTCCTCTGGACTCACTCCAACAGGTCCATGTTATTCTTCTGTTGGGGGCTCCAGAGCTGGACTCAGTACTCCAGGTGGGGTCTCACAAGAGCAGAGTAGAGGGGCAGAATCAACTCCCTCGACCTGCTGGCCACATTTCTTTTGATGCAGCCCAGGATACGGTTGGCCTTCTGGGCTTCAAGTGCAGACTACCGGCTCATGTTGAGCTTCTTATCCACCAACACCCTCAAGTCCCTCTCCTCAGGGCTGCTCTAAATCCGTTCTCCACTCAGCCTGTATTTGTGCATGGGATTGCCCAGACACACAGGCAGGACCTTGCACTTGGCCTTGTTGAACTTCATGAAGTTCACACAGGCTCACCTCTCAAGCCTATCCAGGTTCCTCTGGGTGGCATCCCTTCCTCCTGAGCTCCGGGTGACACATGAGCTTGGTGTCATCTGCAAACTTGCTGAGGGTGCACTGAAACCCACTCTCCATGTCCCTGACAAAGAGGTTAAATAATACTGGTCCCAATATGGACCCCTGAGGTCATCACTGGGCTCCACCCAGGACCCCACCTGGAGTACTGCATCCAGGTTTTGAGTCCTCAGCACAGGAAGGACATGGACTTGTTGGAGCGGGTCCAGTGAAGGGCCATTTGTTTTCAGTTATTATAAATTATGTTTTTGTTCTTAATTATTCAACTGGACTACATTCATTATTATTAATATCTAGTAGCTTATCTTGTTCTAAATAGAAAACCAAATCACTCTGGAGACAGCTTTTATCAGTAAGAATTTGGAAAAAAATCAGATGTCAAATTCAGTCTTTTGCAGAAAAACTTAGGAACAGAAGAATGAACTCAAAGAAACTACAAATTGTACAAATTTCATTAACTCAAAATTTGCCCAAGATTTTGGAAATTTAAGCATACTTTTAGAAAGATTCCTTTAAGGATTGTTCTTCTCTGTTCTGTCTTAGCTTTCACTTTGGGGCAACATCATCAACAAATCAAGACAGTAGAGGACAAAACATCAAGACAAGATAAATGAATGGCTGTGGGCAAACATGTTAGCTAGAACTGGAGCTTTATACCCTATGAACATTGTGAGGAGACAAAAAATGTATTACAAAACCTGTTCAGACAGTTTTGTTTCCAGATTATATGAAAATCCAGAAATTACCTTTTCTCCTACTACAATTTGAGTGATAAAACAAAAAAGTACTTGCTACTATTACTAGAGTCTTACACAAATAATAAGACCCACTGATAAGATTTGGAATCTGCCTCCCTTCAGTCTGTCTCTCTGTTCACACTTCTATCTACTCTACTCTGTGTTTCACCACCAGTTCCTCAGTCCCGAGTTTCACAATGTCTATTTTTTCTGTAAGTGCTACTGACTTCTGTTCAGTGTGTAGTACTACAGAGTGCTACGAAGAGATGGGAGTTTCAAGATGGGTCTAGCAAAGAGCAGCATCTGAACTTTCCATTCCAGCAAATTATACCTGGTAAAAAGGAAATTTTAGTATCCTGCTCTCCATTTCTTATGGTCAGCATGTTTGAAAAAACAAAACAAAACAAAGCCAAAACCCCCTAAAACTTTAAAAATGTTTTTTTGTAACCTCAGTGAAGTGGGAAGCCAGACCAGGGGCATAATTGTCATTTGAAGCCTATTCTTTATTGTATGTAAATATTTCAAGTTCTATTGATATCAAAGCAAAAAATAATTGTTTGACCTTTTATGTCATAGACTTTCATGGCAAAACAGACATATCATACGATCAAAATTTGATCATGTAGTCTCATGTGCATAACAGAGAAGTGCAATTCCTTCAGCCAGACCATAAATTCCACGCAGTTTAATATAATATGGATTCACTCGGTCTAACTTCATTCATTTGGGTCACTCCAAAAAGCTTCATTTCATTGCAAGAAGCTAGAACAAAAAGTGTACCCACTACCTGCTACCTTAAATTTAGAAGATCTGACAGGGGCTCACAAAGCTGACATCTTCCTTTAAGTGCTTTTGGCACTTACTGCTGTTATGGAAATGGTTTAGGAGACTGTCTGGCAAGAATAAATGCAGCAGATAAAATTGCTTTAAATCCACTGATTTGTTACACCTTTAGGTCCTTACATTTAAGCATGTTTTAAATCTATTAAAATTAATGGGTAACAAATGATTTTAAATGTTTTGCTGAAGGGGACAGATTGGTGAACTGGGACCTTAGGTGCTCTTTTTTCTCTACACAATACTTAAAATATTTTTTTAATGTAGATAAAAATCACAGTCCTTCAGAACACAATAATAGCAAATTTGATATAGTAAATGAACTGTTCTTATTTTATGATAATTCCATTTTTAATAACTATATTTGTTGCAAAAACATGCCACATTTAATATAAATGAGAAGAACATTAATGAAGCAATAGTAATATGATTAATACAGAACTGGCTCTGTCTTCCTTGGCTTATTGTGAGCTATGGGCAATGAAGTAAATCCACTCCCATCTGCTAATTAGAAGCTCAGTATGCGTAACAAAGCCCCAAGATTCAGCAGTAAGATAAACCAAACATGAAAATACACGCTTACTCAAACTTTGATTTAAGGTAAGTAAGCCATCTGAGAACTGGAGCCAAACAAACAATATTATATGCCCTACTATGAAAAATTCCTAACACCAGTATGCACTGTGTGTTTCTCCCCAAATGAAGAAAGCTGGATGCAGAAGGAACAAAGGAAGTTGTTAAGTCCTTTGCTATAGATGTAGATCACAAACACTGAGTGTCAGTGTTTGTTTATAAATATTTATAGGTATGGAGGAAATGGGTAGTTCTGTTTACTGATTTTAGTTTAATCCTTCAAAAGCTAAACTGAAAGTTTAATGTATATTTCCTGTGATTGTTGCGAGACCTGATTGTGAAGCTACCCTCAGCTTCTGGATATAGTCTCGAAAGTCGGAAAAATTTAGCACCTCTCAGGAGGACATTCCTGCTTTCATCTGTGGAGTGAGATAACATACTTTTAAACTCTCTTTTCTTTGATACTGAGCAACATTGTTTTAAAAAGAAAAAGACTGGAAAATTATTCAACTTCCATAAGATGCTGCACACGTAAGAAAAGGTTGAGTCTTCATGATAAGTTACTTCACCGCAGCCATTTATTTTGATTATGTAAATGCAGTTACCTGGTAGAATTTTTCTATTATAAGCACTAGCTGAAAATACTGAATCAACCTGGAAGTATGTAGGGGTTGAGGAATACTACTGTTTCAATATTCCCTTATTAAGGTCCTGTGAATAAGTGTTTATGGAGAGAATGAAAAGCAGGTATGGAGGTATATGTTTCATTACCTCTATAGATTTTATCAAAGCCCTTGAAAATCTGTGTACCATATGCAGAATATACTAAATATTCAAGCAAACCATTATAAGTATTTAAAATTGATGCAGTACTAAAAGAAAAGAAATTGCAATTGATGAGAAACTTCTCAGACATCTAATTCGGCAAGGTCTTAAAAAACATCATCGTATACTTTTTCCCTTACATCTGTATGTTTACACAGAAAAAAAAAAAAAACAACCCAAAACTTAGAATAAATGAGAATGGCCTTCTGGGTTCTGTTACAGCCCTCTTGGGAACCATGCATTGACTCCAGTCCAAATGTCATTAACACCTGTTGCCTTCTGTGAATCAGGTTTAGAACTCAGGACTTTTTCAGGTACATTTAATAATATTACTCTGAAGTGGAACTACTGGCAACCTCAGGAAGGATGGCAAGCCTTATGCAGAGGCCAGCACATATCACACCAGCAATCTATCTGGCATTCCTTGCATTATCTGAACATAATATTTTAATAATAATAAAACAAATCAAACAGTTTTACAGTGGGTCTGCTGTTGATGGGTTCTTGTCAGGCTTGCTCAGAGCACAGCTTTTGGACAGGCTTTATCAGAAGCCCTAAGTTGCATCTAATTTAAGGAGTCTGAGAGTTTTTCATGTTTGGGGACTGTGAGAGTCCAAGCCTCATCTTCACTTCACAAAAAAATGTTTCCTCCACCTTTTACTCATTGTTTTCCAAGTAAACTAGACTTGGATTTATATGTCCCATCTGAGCTAGGACTCTAATAAAGTGTCCAGTCCAGATAAGCAGAGGTGTACAGGTAAACCAGGACATATATTAGAAGAGAAGTCTAAATACAACTATAGTACAGACTTAGTTTTAACTAAGTTTAAACTCGGCTTAGTTTCTTAGTCTCACTGAGTCTCAGGAGAGAGGCAGACATGTCTCTGCTCAGATAATAAAAGCTTTCGGTATGGGTGGACTGAGTTGTAAGGGAATACGTACCTTTTCAGTAAAAAAACCCAACCAACGTTTTCTAGACTAAATGAGCCACTGCGGTTATTGTATCACAATTTTTATAGAGTTCCCCAAATTATGCCTAAATCCCATTTTATGTAACTACTAGCTTTTTTTCTGTCAAGGTTCCTGAAAGGATACTTTCTTTACCCAAAGAGTTTACTAGATAAATAAAGACTTTTTTTTTTTTTTGCTAAAAATAATGGTTCTTTATTAAATTTACTGTTAAAATGCTTGGTAATTTAATGAGTAACATTATATTTTATGTTTATTTTAAAACCATAACACTGTATAATGTATGTCACAGGGACATATATTTAATCCATTAAAAACATAAAAAAGCTAGTTTATCTTTAAAAACAGATAATGACATAAGACTATAGGAAGATGAACCTGAGTAAAACTGCTAACGCTTTCTCATTTTTTACAATAGAAAATGAGATCTTTAGGTGGTTTGCAGCAGATTCTTGAAATCCACTAAACTACAATAATTTAAGATAGTCAAAGATCTGGCTTAAAAAATATCAGAAATGTATTTAATTTTTAAAAAAGAAATATTGGCCTATTTTTAATTTTTTTAATGTTGAGTTAGAAAGCATATATGTAAAGCATATTTAATTGGACTCTATATAGTGCACATGAGATCAGTTTATTATATTCAAAATTTGTCCGAAAGGCACAAGAAATACTGAAAAATTACTACTATAGTTATAGTTTTGTTTTATGCTTTCTAAACTCTTCCCTGGAATTGTTTTCTCACCAAAACCACAGTGGATTCCTACAGTGGAAAACAGTGGGAAAATCCATTGCACTTTTTGTACCACTGTATGACAGAGCTATCACATTTGGGTTTTTTATTTTAGTGTAGAAGCGTCTTGATCTCTTTTCCAAATATGATTTGAGAATGCTATTAAATTAAAACATGAATGAGTTTAAATGTCATGATAGAGCTTTTAGGTTTTCATAGTTCAGGGTTAGACACTACAAGTTTGTGGGAAAGTCCACCAGTTTAAGCACTTTGTTAAAGTTGTTTTTCCAGTCTGTACTTTCAGTTGAGTTTTTAAAAAGTGCCTAGTGTTTATGAATCCTTCTGTTTTGATGCTCAACTTTGCACAGTTTTTCAGCTGTTCTATTAAGACACGTTCAATAATCTGACACCCAGGATTTCTTCAGCAGCCTAAACACAGGCATCAAGTAACTTCTGAGACAATCACCTACAAAACACTAATCTTTAGAAAAAATAGACCTTTTTTTTTCCTTTTCAAGACTAAAAACTCAAGCTGTTGGTTTTAACACAGATACAAACATTTCTATAGACTACCAAATATGTTAGTGGCATCAAAATCAAGGTATGATACATACTTCATGAAGTGTTAAGACAGTCTGATCATCAACAATTGGACCACATTTAAAGAATACAATTTCTAAAGTTTCCTAGAACTTCCAGGATTAATGTATCACTTCCTGAACAAGTGGAAAATGGGATAGTCAGGATTACAACAACGTGTTTGGTACTTCAGCATGCACTCCTGGTTGACCAGTTCAGCGATATAGAGAACATATATTCATGTAACTAAGCTTTACAACAGAAGATCAGAAGATCGGATTTTTTACCTTGCTACTGGATTTTAGGTAAGCTTATTGCACTATATTTTCCCCTATCTATTCCTCTTATTTGGATGTTTTTGTTGAGTAAAAATGTGGTCGGTGCTCTTTTTATCCAAATAAATGTGTGTTTTAATAGATGTAAATAGCAGTATAGGAAACCGGAATATTAAACTGGGGGTTTTGTTGCTTTTGTTTTTCAGTACACTGACATCAAAGCTGTTTTCTTAACCCATAGCTGCACCTGAACTCTCCTTGTTACTTGGTCCCATGGAGCCATGGACCCACACTGTGCCCAGACATTGTCTTCCCTCAATCAGTATTTTTTGCAGTTTGAAAGCAAAAACTACTCTGGAGGGCACTGTCACAGCCTATCACTTGGCTGGACCAAATAACAAATAAAGACATAAAATAATAACAGTGCCTAAACCACAACTGCTGTGCCTGCTATACTTTTTTTCCTATTTTATTCAATAAATACAGATATTTATCACAAAAATATAAGTAGAGGTACGTGAAGCAAAAATTCAAGGAAAAATAAAAATTAGAACAGACATATGGCTTGAGGCTGACTATAGTGACACATCATGTACTCTGGGATTAATAAGGTGCTTAGAAAGAAAAATTATCAATATTTAATAATGGAAATTTATAAATAATATTTAATAAAATAAGTTTAAATATATTTAACAAAATCAGCACTTTGGTTATAGTAGTTCACAAGTTATAAAGTATAGTTTACAATATACATTAATAGTAAATCAATATTTAATAATAAAATCAGTGTAGTAATAAATTGAAAAGAATGAAATTAGTGGAAGTGTTTTATGTATGATAGCAACCTTTCCTGGTTATTACATGTTGGTTTTTTCATTCATCTTCTAAAACCCCACTGTCATTTAAAAAAAGGAATGCTTTCTGTAGCATGTGTCTTGTTTAGTTCACTTGAGATCTAGATTTTATTTTTTTTTTTAAATTTGTGATGAAGTAAAATATTATACGGTTGCAAAACTATAGATTCTCTACAAGGAAATACAACTGTAATCCGCTAAACACACCAGGTTCAAAAAATAAGAGACTCATACTCATAGTTGCAGATGCCTTTCAGTTTATATTTTATTTTTTAGATGAAAAATTCCTCTCTCATCTTTGTTTTTCATAATCATGCTGCCATGCCTTTTTTTCTCATTCTCTGTTCTTCTTCTCTTACAGTCCCCTGCTTCTTCAAACTCTTATATTGTTTAGCAGTAATTTATGAAGGTTTTTTTAGAGAGAAATATCTGTTTTAACAATTTCTGTGTCATTTTTGCTATGTATAGCTATTTTTATTGGTGAAAAGATTAGGTTTCATGTGGGATATGTCTTATATGCTTATTCTAAATGAGAGTTGCAGTTTTTCCTGCTAACTTCAAAATGTTTCAACCAACCCCATGTATTTTTTTTTTCCAGCACAACAATATTATTTTAAAGAGACATGTAATTGTATTGCATTTGGAAAACATTTTAAATTATGCACAATCAACAAAGCTATTATGTAACACTGCAAAACGTACAACTAATGAAAATGTAATCACCAGACCTTATCATTTTAGCTGAAGTTCTAATTTAATAATAGTTTCATATCCCCAAGAGCCTTCTAACATTTATTTATCAAGCCACTTTCCATTACCTAATCCAAAATAATTGTGTTGATTCTCCTAAATTATACTAATAGCATCCTGAAAAGGTCTACAGTTTCAAAAGGTTTGCGACAATGTAGACATATACATCACATTAATATGTACATGCTGTAGTATACCTAATTAACAAAGGTTTTTGGAATTTATAATTAAACTTTGCAGATGTACTCTTCTGTGACCAGGTCACAGATTCAATTGGTTTCTTACCTCCATAAGACAAAGACTGCATCAAGACCCCTGGACTTTCAGCTACTCTCTTCGCTTCAGGTAGTTGCTCATTTTCACTCCCTTCATGCTCAACTTCTGAAGCTCAGTTCAGTTCGAAACTTAAGACTGTATTTTACACTCAGAAAATCAATGGCAAGGATCCACAATTATAATGAAAATATTTCATAAATATTGCAAGACTTGGCCTTAACTGCAGAAATGCCTTGCTGACAGAATCTCCTTTTCATGCAACTCCCACCACCTGTTGGAGCAAGGAGGGAGATGGAAGTGAGCTGTCAGTGAGAAGGGTTGAATGTGGATTGTTCTGAAAACACAGAGAACTCTGGTTTGAGCCCCTTCACCTTCCATATACATCTTGAATACCCAGGAATTTGAACACTTCCAAGAACTCTTGACACTACTTTCCATTCTAACATTAATGCACAAAACAAAAATGCATTTTGCTAAAGGAACTGGTGCAGAGAATAAAAAAGAAAATATCAGCAGCAATAAATTCACATTATTCAAGCACTTTATCATATTTTCACTCTACTATTCAGCTTTAAGTTTCATTCTTGATGCATAGCGATATTGCTAGTCCCTTCTACCTTTGTTTTCCCATACTGCAATAGCCTTATACACTCCCTGTTAAATGGGGATGAAAAATTCAAACAATCCATCAGATCCTTCTTTAGTTTCTAAGGGAACTTCCTTCCCACCTACCTTTGGTTATATACTGGTTTAGAATCTTATTCAGGGTAGCATAAGAAGATTTTCATAAATGTTCACTGTAGTTTGAAGAGGACACCTAACCGCCACTTCAAGATGCACCACATGTTGTTCAGCACCTCCACAGTATCTACTAAGTCACCAGGATGACAAGAGCTTTTTAGAGCTCTAGGCTAAGCAAAGAACCCAGCTTATTCTGCCCTTATTTCTCTTCAAATCTCTACATAGGCTTCTCTGTTTAAGTGATAGCTTCATGGACATTGATATGTCTCCTTTTTGTTACCAATCAGTGACAATGATATTTAAGCTGTGCAAAGCTCAAAACATAGATTAGCTTTGCTTAAGTCTTTCTCCTAGTTAAACCTATCTAATAGCTGAAACGCAAATCATATCTTTGCTTTCCAAAATAAGAAGTTAGTTCCTTGTTAGTGACACATCTTCTTGTGACACATCATCTTACTCACCAACCAAGTTGTCAAAAATATTATAAAGTGTTTCAGTTTAAATTTATAAAATGCGATTCTTTTCAGTGTGGTGAACTCCGTCTCTAGACCGGTCTACTCACGTTAAGTACTTAAATTCAGTGAGAGCATGGACATGAGTGTTAAGAACAGGTAAAAATGCTTTCCAGAAATGGGCAGCAGTGATTACACTTTTCAGTACTGGGGTCCTAAACAAAGTTCAGCTAGTGCCACTGCAAAAATCCTTTAAAAAAGGGCCCTTTTAAATGAGCAGGAGATGAAGAAGTTTATTTGTTTAATATTATATCACTAATTACACTAACACTCTATCTTTTGTAATCATTGTTCTGCCTTTGGCATGATATATTCATAAAATATGTGATGAGTTTCACAAAAATGTAAGGAACAATAATAAAATAAAAAAAAGAAAGCAAGCTTTGTCTTCTGTTAACAGCTATCAACTGCCTCAGCTGCTTGCTTACTTGCATTTCAAGTAGTTCAGAGGAATAAAATGTTAGAGATCATATAACAGAAAATTTATCAATGTCTGTTCTATTTATACTGTTTTGCTCAACTAGTACTGCACTGTTTTGCTGCATAATTCAGCTTTTCATTATCTTGTATTCTCTACAGCTCTAGCTGAGCTCAAATTCAAGGGAAAGAGAATGAAAATATATGATCAGCAGATGTCATTTCACCTAACTTTTTTGTTTCCACGTGTCAGGAATTCTAGAGACTAAACCCAACGTACTAATGTATACTAGAATAGGTCACTGACTGTAAGCTGGGGCATGACAGTAAATGTTACTACTTTTATATACTCTGGACATAATCATCTCTCACATTAAAAAGTCTAATTTATCAGGCACAGTGTGGAATTTGGATAATGAGGTAAAGTCTCTGTGCTCAAAGAACAATTAAGACTGGCCTCGCTATCTCTTGTGCAAACCAAGGGAGTGGAGACTCGCCTGGCTAGCACGGGATGCAGATAAGG
>VFFE01008914.1:7729-70321 GCA_008921705.1 Burhinus oedicnemus | reverse complement strand
TTAAAACCTTCTTTTTTTTTTTTTTTTTTTAGAAATTATTTACTAAAATAGAAAAAACACAGCTCCTAAAGCATTTAAAATGCATTGGTTTTCATTTCTAACAAAACTTTCTCCAATATTTCTTGGGATCTGGAGACTGCTTTTCTGTTCTCTCTCTCTTCTGTATTGTGAGTGTGAGCACTCACAGAGCCCACATTGTAATTAAAATGCTACCTTTGAAGTTTTTCTCAGTCTGGGAAAATGACCCTTTCACCTGCTAGAGCCAACATCTCCTGTGTTGTCTGATTAATATTTCAGTATTTTCCACTGGTTTTAAACTTTGTTTTGAAATCTCATTGAGGATTAAGACTGTGTATATTCATGTTATGTTAGAGGAAAATATTTTACTTTGAATAGAAAAGTTATGTTAGCGGTTCTTCTATTTTCTTTAGAAGTATGCTGCTGTATGTTCAAATAAAAGCAATAAGGACTGATAGTTTCTAGATAACTTTCATCATAGATATGTAAACAACAAAATTCATTAATGATTAAAAATTTTACATCATGATGTCTTAATGGATTTACTTAAAAATATTTTATTTAAAGCAACCTGGAAAACTTTGGTGCATGATTTACCAAACTGCTCTAATAAAAATTATTTAAATGTAGCGCTTCATTTTTATATTCCTGACAAAATGGTTTGATAATTTTCATTTTGATTCAATTTATTTTTTATTTATTTTAGAAGACAGAAGTTGTATGAGTGAAAGTATTTTTTCTATTCAAAGTAAAATATTTTCCTACTGTAAACAATTGTTAGAAAAGCCCATACTCCTTAGTTCACATACCTGTAATCATAAGAGAGAAACCTTTCCCCCCAAATCTGAAATTGAGGGGGGGGCGGGTGGAGAAAAAAAAAGGAACTATTTCAGTGGGAAAACATTATCCCCATTTTTCAGATAAAGAACTGCAGCATGGTTTTCAATTGGTTTGTCTACTGAGAGGTCTAGAAGGTGAAACGAGCTTGACATTTGAGAGATTGAGGGAAATTTCTTTATGTACTATTCTGAAGGGGAAATAATACTCTGAGGATACAAACTAATACTTCTGAAAATGAAGCAGTGGATTTCTCACTCTGTTTTCCTGTAATGAAAACAAACAAACAAAATCTCAAATATCCATTTTAAAAGGGAATTATTAAAAAACCATGCATGCATTTCTCAAGAAATATGAAAAAAAAACCAAAAATGCCACTGTTCCTTAGCAGAGATAATAATTTACAGTAAGTAACATATTTTAAAAAGGTTTTTTTATTCATTCTTTTTTCAGTTGTTTTGCCACAGTTTTCCCTGGTTTTGGCTGCTCTGACACATGCTTCATGCAATTATTCCCAAACTATGATTCTGCCATCCTAAGATTTCCTGTTAAATAACTGTCTTCCATTTCTACATTTCTGTTGGGTTTATCTACCCTTGCTTCATTTTTTCTTGCTTTATTTTCTCTGCTATTTTAAATGTTTTTACCTCAGTAATTTTTGTCTATTCCAACTAAAAAGTCTCTTCCCCACCTGTCACCCTAATATCTCTATATAAACAAGTAATGACTGCCCAGTCCTAAACAAAATTTTTGTTCTAGTGCTTTCTGTTAATAAAAAATCACCCTTTTCTGGGAAAAGGATTAAAATGAACTGTGATAGAAGAGCTGTCATTGTCAGAGACAAAGTATGAAAGTCAGAACCACCTCAGCATCAGTGTGAGGAATTTTTTGTATCTCTTAAGATGTCTGGTAAGCACATAACTCATTAATTCATATTTCCCCTACCTTTTGCCACTTTTGCTTTTCTGGAATGACAGATATAAATCTTGGAATTCATAGCGAACCTGAGGCCTGTGGAAATCCAACTATTTTGAAGTCATTTCAGTTAAATTTCCTCAGAGAAAGACAATCAATAGAGTTCTAAAAGTAGTTTAATACAGAAGAAACCAGTAACTGCAGCTCCTATATTAGTCTTCATTATGAATGAGTTTTAAAATGCTCATCCTGTTCTTGCCTCTGACTGAGAGTTTGACTATTAATCTTAGTAAACATATGACTTTGTTTTTTTCTGTGTTTGTTCTGCACCCGTCGGAGGGTAACTAAAGAGTTGCTGGATTTCTGCACCATCTTCCTTTTTGTTTTGAGAGTCAGAGAACAACTGAGCAAGAACCACTCTGGTCACGGCAATCTCTCTCTCTCTCTCTTTCCATCTTTTTAAAAATATAGCATAATTTTTGCAGGGTGGGCTTGATATCAAGCTTACTGAAATCAAAACAAGCTGTTTCCACCATCTCATTAACTTCTGCATACTTCGCTTTAGACTTTAAATTTCAGTTTCACTCTAATTGAGATTTAAATTGTACAGGCAAAGAAACCTCTATTTCCTCTAGGATACTGAACTAAAGTCTAATTAGAGATTTCACTGCTATTGCTCTTTTTTACTAAAATCCTTTGGTATTTTCTTGTAGCTCCATAAAGCCTGCTATATAATTGCAAGTGGTACAGCAAGTTCATTAACTAATTCCCTTAACACAATGGGTTTCATATCATACTGACCTGCTGACTTATAAATGCTGAAGTTTTCCAAATATTTTCTTATCTACTTTTAACAACTGCTATATTGACCTGGTCTACATTAATTCTTAATTATTCAGACAATTTTCGTCTTTTCTTAAGAGCATTTAAAAAATAAATGAATGTAAAACCTTGGTTATTTTAGAATTATCATTGATTTTCTTGCACTCATCATCACTACATTCAAGTAATCTGTACTGCATTCCTAGCTCCCCAGATCTCATCTTCTGATCTGTTGGTGAACGTTGCCTTGCTTTTTTTCTAAATTTCACTGGCAAGAATTAATTTACGGAATGATGTTATCATAGAATATGGTCTTCTGAAAGAGGAGCATGGAGATAGTCAAGATAATAAAAGATCCTTGATAACACATTTACTTTGTAAACATGGACTTTGCAGTTACATTAAAACAATGAAACAACTTCAACGTCTGACTGCATCTATAAATTAATGTGATTGGATGCTGCAGCACCCTGTTAACATTTTCTGGGTCAGATTTTGCCAATCTTAATAACTGTAACTGTTCAATGTGAATAAGGTTTGCAAAACATGTCTCCAGTGGATTATAGCTCCACCTAAGCCAACATCATTTTTTTCATCACCTCTTGTACTTTTCCTTTTCTTGCCTTCTCTTATGTTTCTTTATAGAAATCTAGTCAGGCTACTTAAAAGTCCACTGCACATCTACTGCACAAAGTAGTACTGTCACAGAAACAAACTGGAAATTTGATAATTATTTTCTGCTTTTTAATTTCCTCAGTTGCTCTACATTGCAAATTTTGGGAAGAAAGATTCATATTCCAGACCCATACTCACCTTGCCTGATGTTCTTTTCTCTGCTGGTGTTTTTCAGGAAAGGATTTTTTTATTTGGTTCTCATGCACCCTTTTACCCTTCCAGTGACAAGATACGGTGGTTTTATTTTGATTGCTTCCTGTGCAGCCATCTGTGGTTGTATCTAACATACTTTTTTCAGCCAGCTCTATGGGTTACAGTCTGTTCTACATGGAAGAAAAGTATGATTGCTCAAAGAGTTTTTCTATCAGTGAAAAGTTGATGCGGTTATTTGTCTCTTCCGTAGATCTTACTGTGTATGTAATCAGAACAAAACTTCCATTTTGGCCTTCTAATACTCTTTGGGGTCTGTTCCAAAATGAAAATCCTGTCAGTCTTAGGAAATCACACTCCTTTTCTAAGATAATCCTTACAATCAGCAAATAGAGAGTTGAAGCTTTCAGGAACATATGTGTGTATGTATGAATACACATATGTATATATGTGTATTCATGCTCTACCAAGCAAACATTGTTAACAGATCTGACAGTAATTTCTGCAAGATGTGGTATTACTAAACAAGGTGGCTGGGACTTATATATTATAGATCAGTGATTTATTGTGGGTTTGAGTTACAAGTATCATAATAAAGTATGTCTCTATTTTTATAAAATTTTAACTACTTCAGTGAAAAGTTATGCTAAGTAAATGCCCATACTATTTAGACCCAATGCTAGAGAGCTGAACAGGGATTTCTAAATCATGCTTAAACATTTAGATACTCGTTGCTCTTTAAGATTCAACTAATAATGAAAGTTAAATAATGATCAACAGATAAATAATCCCTTCTCAGGCGATACTTTTACTCCAGTCTTAAAATAAGGACAAAAATGTAATACTTGAGGAGACACTCCAACTATAATAATTTTATAGATTTATTGACATCTGAAGTCTTTGAAATAAGTGGTTTGATCAATGAAAATGTTTTTGTATTATTTTATCAAGAAACCTTGCAAATTGAGAAAAGATAAAAGGATTTTAGGAAGCTAAATAGAGTTAATAAGGAAAAAAACCCCAACCTTACTGAGTTTTATGACTTAACCACATTTTCAATTTGTATCCCATCTATCAAGCAAAGTAATCCAGTCCAGAATTATTTTTTTCCCATTCTAAAAAGAGAATTTCTGAGCCTTCCAGTCTTTACACTTGCTAAGACAGGAACCTATATGTGGTCAATTTCAGAAAAAAAAAAAAGATATATCTTTATACGTGAGAGGTTGAACTGTATTTTTAATTGTTTAGTATATTTTTGAAAGGCTGCAAAATTTTTCTTTGTTAACTTTTAACCACTCCTGTTGAAAATACAAATATTTTAATTATTAATGCATATTTGGAAGTGCAAGCTCTTAAAAACCTAAATGACTCTTTGATATTCAAATCCCAGCAAAGCACTTATTTCTTTTTCTCTACCCAAAGAACTTGCCCAATAAGTTATCCAATAACTGAAGACAACTTAAACATGAAAACTAAACAAGTCATTTAAATTTTAGAGTGGAAACCAGGCCTGTTGGGGTAATTACAGAATCATAGAATGGTTTGGGTTGGAAGGTCGTATAGTCCCTCTTGCCATGGGCAGGGACATCTTTCAATAGATCAGGTTGCTCAAAACACCATCCAAGCTGACCTTGAACACCTCCAGGGATGGGGTATCCACAACTACTCTAGGCAACCTGTTTCAGCACCTCACCACCCTCATCGTAACAAATTTCTTCCTTATATCCAATCTAAATCCAACCTCTTTCAGTTTAAAACCGTTGCTCCTTGTTCTGTCACTACAGGCCCTGATAAAAAGTCTCTCTCTATCTTTCTTATAAGCCCCCTTTAAGTACTGAAAGGCTGCAATAGGGTGTCCTGAGATCCTTCTCTTCTCCAGGCTAAACAATCCTAACTCTCTCAGCCTTTCTTGATAGGAGAGGTGTTCCATCCCTCTGACCACTTTTATGGCCCTCATCTGGACCCACTCGAACAGGTCCATGTCTTTTTTGTGCTGGGGGCTCCAGAGCTGGATGCAGTACTGCAGGTGGGTCTTATGACAGCAAATTAAAGGGAAAAAAACACCTCCCTTGACCTGCTGGCCATGCTTCTTTTTATGCAACCCTGGATACGATTGCCTTTCTGGGCTGCAAACACATGTTGCTGGGTCACGTCCAATTTTTCATCCACCAGTACCGCCAAGTTGTTCTCCACAGGGGTGTTCTCAATCCACTCATCCTCCAGTCTGTATTGATACTGAGGATTGTCCCAACCCAGGTGCAGAACCTTGCACTTGGCCCTGTTGAACTTCAGGAGGCTGGCATGGGCCCATCTCTCAAGCCTGTCAAGGTCTCACTGAATGACACCCCATCCCTAAAGCGAATCAGCTGCACCACTAATCTTGGTGTCATCTGCAAACTTGCTGTAGGTGCACACAGTCCTACTGTCTATGTCATTGAGGAAGATATTAAATTCTATTGGTCCCAGTACAGGCCTTTGAAGGAAATAATAATAATAATAATAATAATAATAATAATAATAATAATAATAGTAATAATAGTAGTAGTAGTAGTAGTAGTAGTAGTAGTAGTAGTAGTAGTAGTAATAGTAATAATAGCAGCTACTTAATAGGTAACACTATCAGTAAGACATTAGCTCATACAGAAAACTAAATGAAACGTTGAACAGTGAGACAGAATACTAGTGGTCCACTCAAAACTTAATCTTAGATTTAAAAAAGCATCTGAAAAGAACAAGGGAAAAGAAAAATAAGAAAAAAGATAATGACAACTACTGTTTGCTCTTTTCTTGACATAAAGAAAAAATAAAAAAAGAAAAATAAAAAAAAAACACAACACAGACACATAAGGAGGTTTAATGCAAGTTTTACAAAAGCAGACTACTGTACATGAGTGAAAAAAAAAAGACACTGCATTGTAGGTAGCGATACATTTCAGTGTCAGATAGTAGAAAAGCGATCACAGCTGCCAAAGGGAAATAGTCATAATTACAGAAGAAAATATCTAAGGTTGTGATCTTTCTTCTTTTCACATCTATGCAATACTTCCTATTTCCACTAGACCTCAAGAGCTGTGAAAATTCTGTAACAGTAATTAGTTTTAGAAATAAATAAATTAGACACATTTCTAAAATTAATTATATATAACTTCATTTTTGCCTCCTTACATCAACCTCAGGTACTATCTTATTATCATTTTCTTATCTAATATATTGTAAAACTTCATTCCTGGGAGTCATAGACTGAGCCTTACATCCTAATTTGTAAGATATGTCTCTCTCTCAAATTAATAAATAAATAAATTTCCTCTGTCTAACCTGAACAACTTCAAGACTAACTTCTCAGCAGACCCAGTTGATATGGCTTGTTTTGAAGACAATGCAAGAGCATCACAGGCCTCAAATATTCTTTGTGTGCTATCTCTAGCGTTTGATAATTATATAAAGTGAAAGTGGAATTTGCATTCAGAATAGAGTTGCTTAAACCTATCTGTACGCCCCGTAATAAGGAAAGAGTGACATCAATTTTTCTTTTTTTTGTTTGCCTGTAAAGGAGAACTCTTGAACTCTTTCCTGATTTCATTTTCTTTATAATAGTGGTGCTATAGATTCCACACCATTTTATTTTGTATGACAGGAGATAAAAAATTAAAAATGGCAAAATGGAAAACTTTTCTTGAAGAGAGAGTCTTAAGAGTTGAATACATTTGTGGTAGTTTGGTTGACCTAAATTGTACTGGTATATGTTTATTACACATTGCATAAGAAATTATTATGAAGCCATGGAAACAGTTCCAACTAACAGACACTGCAATGGGATTACGCACAAGATTAGTTTTCAGTATGATTATTTAAGTCAAGTCTACTTCATGTAAATAAAATAGAATTTTATAGTAAACAAGTGTCAAAATCAATGAACAAGGATGAGGAAATGAAATCACCATTTTTTCACTTCAGACAATGCATTGTGGAAACCTGTTAAATTTAATTACTTATTAAATTGGATAACAAAGTTAATACCAAGTCCTGTAATTTGGCAGCAATGTTTCGTGATTTATAGTTACATAATTATGTGAATGCACACGGAAACACACATTGATTCACACACACAAATCTGTATAAAAAAAAAACAACAACCAAACCCAAAAAACTCTGAACTGCTGAATTGTCTCTAGCCAGCAGATAAGCCCCCAGCCAGTTGCTCACTCCCTCCCCTCCAGTGGGATGGAGGACAGGATAGGAAGGACAAAACTGAGAATAACTTCTGGGTCAAGATAAAGACAGTTTAATAAGTGAAAGGGAAAAGTAGAAAAAACAGCAAGTGATTCAAAGATAGCCACTCACCACGTCCCACCAGTAGACTGATGCCCAGCCAGTCTCTGAGCAACAGCTACTTTGGATAACAACACATCCTACACACCCAGTTTTACTGCTCAGCATGAGGTCATGTGGTATGGAACATCTCTTTGGTCAGTTGGGGTCACCTGTCCCAGCTGTGTCCCCTCCCAACCTTCTGCACACCCCCAACCCACTCACTGGGGGACAAAGTGGGAAAGAGAAGACCTTGATGCTGTGCAAGTACTGTTCAGCAACAATCAAAAGACTGGTGTATCAACACTGTTTCAGTCACAAATCCAAAACACAGTCCCATACAGGGAAATTAACTTAATCCCATTCAGACCCAGTACAAAGTGTCTGCTGTTAATACTGTGTGCTCAACTTTAGTTGATTAATATTTCAGAATATCTGGGTTTTAGTACTTTTGGGGTGAAGAGGGGAGCCATATTTAATCTCGGTTATGATTACAAATACTACTGAAAATTGTGTATCAGATTTTCTTTTTGGGAAAATAACATCTGCTTACCTTATGCCTTCCTCCTAACACTTTGGTATGAACTGTGTGCTTAAAATTGTCAGACAAATCATCCAGTAGAAGGACACCAGTTTTGCACTGACTTGACAGTACAGGGTCAGGATTGTCTGGACTTGCCCTGACCTGAACTGGTTTGACCTTGTTTAGCTGTAATTACAGCTGTCTAGCAATCAGGTAAGTGTTTTCTAAATTTGTTCTAGTTTAATTTTAGATCATGAGGAAAACAAGTAGGTATTCTGTGTCAGCTGAACTGTCTGTGGCTCCAGAACAAAATGTGGCATGGAAGACTGCAAACATAGGATGATACCAGAGGTCCCAGGCTACAGAAGCACTGCCTTGTATTCTTTGGGTGAAACCAGTTTTAGAGAGTAGAAAAATGGAAAGATCCACTACCAATGACAAGACAGAGCACGTATGTGTACTGTTTTCAGATAACGTTACAATAAACGCATGCAGTCTGAGGCTGAGGAGGAAGAAACCATCAACATCAGTCTCTTCCGGCTGGAGGGGAGGAAGAAACTCCTACCGTGTACATCACCTGGCAAGTATTAGAGGATGCTGATGAGTGGCTTTAGCCCTCTCTGACTGAAATCAACAGCCTTGACCCAGACAAACACTGAAAATTGGAGCATAACACCAGAGAAGTGGTAGACAGCACAAAGGTTTTCTTCTATACAAGAGTTTTAACTGTATAATTAATGAAGATTTTTTTGTATAAAATAAGGTTATGAGTATACATTACTGACACTGGACTAATAACTTGGCCAATTATGCCATCAAAATTTTAATCAAATCAATAATAAACTCTTAACTTCCTGTATCAAGTGTGTTCCGTTTTTGTCCATGAAAAGATTTCAAGCATAACAAATTGCATGAGTCTGTGGTAGAAATATGGCTAAAATTCAACTCTTTGCTTCAGCATTCAGTTGCCTAAACTCCAATACTATACTGTAATTTTTACATTTATTTTCTGTCATCTCATTTATTGAATAACTTTTGTTTCTGTAACAATTTTTTTTAAAAAAGTAACCCTCAGGAAACAGTGTCATTTACTCAGCTCCTAGAAATTCTACAGCAATTTCTTTTCTTGGGAAAAGTCTCTTTCAAGCACTAAATTAAAGAAAGGATCTGGCAGATAAGTCATTCCATGAATGTCACAACTGACAATGCCTAATTTCTTTTGGATTAGTGTTCTTGAACTGCTTGAATTAGTAGGGTTATACTGAGAAGTAATGCTATCAGCATGAAAAAAATAGCTCCTCGCACTGAGAATTTTGGTGACAACAGGCAAACCTTGCACGTTTGACAGAATAAATCAATGAATGATGTCTGTCCTCTACCTGGCTATCTACTTGCATAAAATACGTAGCAATGTATTTATCTTCGAGGCCTCTGTATGTCTATCAATTTTCCTTGGAATATTAAGTTGTTTACTAGAGAGGGGCCTCACTGACACACGGTCTTCAGATGTAAATATATATATCCAAGCTAGTTCTCCTAGGTTTCTGTAAAGCTGTTGAAGATAAATACACATTATTCTTTTTGTGTAATTTGACTTATCCTAACGTAGTCATCTAAAAAGGTGAGAGGATTTGTTCTCTAAACCAACTTATTCTCTACACTGAAAAAGAAACATGATAAGATGTACAGTCTTCCACTATCCGGACTACTAGTTTAAATGCTAATGGTGACATCATCCTCCACAAGAGTCAGACACTGACAAAAGAAGTTTAAAATCTTCCTGCGGCTTTCACAGAAATCTGCTGAGGAACTGTAGTGCTTTGGAACCGTAGGACTGTAGAATAATTCAGGTGGGAAGTGACATCAGAACTTTTCTAATTCTGCTCAAAACAGGGGCAGCTGTCAGGTCAGACTAGATTGCTTAGGGTTTTGTCCAGCCAGGACAGGAAAACCTCCAAGGACAAAAACTGCAACCTCTCCAGGCAACACCTTCCACCCCTTTACTCTCCTCATGGGGAAAAAGTTTTTCTTTACATTCAATCCAAGTCTACCTTGTGCCTACGTATGCCCTTAATCCAACGCATACTGAGTCCTCCAACCCACACTGCTGTGAAGGGCCTGCCTCTCTGTCTTTGACGAGCTCCCTATAGGCACTGGGGAGCTGCTGTTAGGTCGCCCAGATTTGTCTCTTCTTCAGTCTAAGCAAGTCCTGGTGCCGCAGGCTTTCCTAACACCGGAAGTGCTAGAGTCCCAACCATGCCAGCAGGCCTCTGCTGAACTTGCCCCAGTGTGTATTAACGTCTTTCTTCTCTTGGGGATACATTAAGATCCAACACAACTCTAAGGTCTGCCTTTATTTATCTACTTTCACCAAACTATTGAACAACTCAGGAGTGCTTTGTGACTTTTAAGTTTTAAACAGTTTTACCTGTTTCTTCTATGCAAAAATTCATTCAGTCAAGCTCACTTGTCTTGAATTAATTTTATTTTGCGTTTTCTGTTCACATCTGAATCTCAAAGTAAAATTTAGGGTGATGTAAGCCCCAGAAGATTAAACCCCTCTGCATAACAAACCTGATTTTTCAACAGCTGTAGACAGGAACGGAGAATTATTTCATTGCTTCATTAAAGCCTACCAGCTGTATTTCCAATATTTGACTTTTAAATTTCCAAACACCATTTTTTTCTTCCCCAAACTTCCTTTGCTAATTACAGACGCAGGATAAATTTTCTAATTATACTTAACATCTTATATCGGTATATTTACCAACACAGACAGCTTCTTTTAACATATGGTTAATTTACTTGGTGTTATTAGCACATTGTAAATATATTAAATACCCATGGTCAATAGTCATTTAAATCACTTAGACTTAATTTATTCAGTCACATTTTATTCACACATTTCTGAGACTGTTCTTTAAACAGAATATTTTTTTCTTTTTTTTTCCCTCTCCTGCAGTATGCAGTGTGTGTGTGAGTGTCATGCTATTACAAGACAGATACTATTATAGATGTAGGGAAAATATTTGTCTATATGTACACCCTTTTGAAAGATCAGTGCTTGACGAAGTCTTTGATAGGACCACACAGTACTGTAAATGGACATTTCACAGAACTTTTCTTTTTCACATAGAATCCTGATAAATCAGGTGTATTGCCTCCAGAACATTTCAGTCATGGTTAAATAAAAAAGCTGAGCTAGGAAAAAAAAGTTAAGCATATGTATGTATTTGCTGCATCTTTTTATAGCAACAACAAAGTCCTTTTAGAAATGGAATAGCCATGTAGGTAATAAATACAGACTTCTGCCTTTCACTGAAAGCTCAACACTGAAGGCAGTGACAACCACCTTTCTTCACAGTCTGGGTTTTCACCATTTAAATAAACGTATCATGGCTTCAAATGTTATTTAGATGTGGACTTGAGAAGAAGAATTTATTTGGAAGACTATTTTCTCTGGGCATTTCATCTGTTTTTAACAGAAACAAAGTCATGTACTTTGAGATGAATATAAAGCTTTCATTTAAGTTAACTCTTGTCCTTCTTAAATTAATGGCGTATGTGTGTTGCAATGTTTTAAATCTTATATTTCCTGTCAGGAGGAATTCGAGAGCAGGGTTATAACTCTAGTTATTTTCAGTTACAGGCTTGTAGGTCAAGGACTTTGAGAAGTTGTGGAGAAGACCACATAAACAGCTTTATTAAAAATATTTTTCAGTGAATTATTGCTAACAGTTATGTAGTAAAATTAAGTAACCCTCTAGGGCTATGTAATACAGCAAGCAGCTTCACTGCTAGTGCCAGTTTGGCTTGATTTCTTCAGGGAAATGAGTCTTACTGTCCTCTTTGATCTCTGGATACTCCACACAGATTATGACTTTCTTTGTTTATTCTTACTTTTTAGATACATGCAAAGCTCAGCTTAATATAATTGCAGTGGAGATCTTTCACAGATCAACAACTTGTTTTTTCAAACACAAGTTACATATATGTAAACATTACCAGTCTTTAAATCTGTTACTTAACATTATGCAATCAACTTATTTACACAGTTTATTGTTCAGGTTTTTCTGTTTATAGAGATGGATCAGTCATATTATAATACAAAATTTGTGCTCACTTGCTGTGTATGGAACATGGTTTTGATCACTGAGACTAAACAAATGATTACATTGGCAGTAAATTTAGAAAACTAGAATGTGACTAATTCTGGTTTTAGACAAGACTTGCACATAATTTTCTCTGGAAATCCTAATGCTAAGAGTTCTTCACAAGACTTCTGCTGAAGACCAAGTGAGATTTCTTCAGTACTCTAGAAATTAAATGCTCTAGATAAGCATATTGTGTATTGGTTGTGCAGTGAAGGCCAGACTCAAGAGGAGCACAGAGTGTATCTGTGAGCTTTGGTAATGATGCAGACACTTGACATAAAGATGAAGATGGGAATAATGAGATGACCTGAGAATCAAGTTAAAGATATGAAAAAAATCCTCTTCCTGGAGAAATACAATTGTGCTGAAATATTCTGCTACCAAATAATGGCAACTCTAGGGAAATTAGGTATGCAAGAAATCCTAGAATCAAATTTGAATTAGTTTCTTAAGGCTAAGTTTTTCTGAAGTAAACGATTAAATCAAAACTTCAGTAGATTTTCTCTTGCTTGTCTAAGGATCTACTTGAAGCAACATTGAAGAAACATACATAACCCTGTGTTTTCTGGATAATAAAAAATTTATCTGTCAGAGTCCTGAGTGCACCAAAAGGCTCTAGCTGACCTGACTAGCCTATAACTGTATTTTTTCATAATTCTTTGTAACCTCTTCCCCAGGGTTTGGCTGCTTGTGTTGAAAGCCACCTATGATATAGTGCAGCTGTGTGACCTTGGATCAGACCTCTATAAACACAGATAAATTTCCAGAAAAAGCAGTGAGAAGTAGAAAGTGACATAGTACAGGAGAGCTGCCAGATGTCTCCCCTGGGCTTCCATCTGTGCAACTTCTGCCTATTGACCTACGCGTTGCCTTTAGGCTCGGTCCCTCAGTCCTTGCCTGAGCTACATCAGCGGTATGCTGTGCCGGTGACTTGAGTTCCCAGCTTGGCCTCAGAGCTGCCTGGTCACTGTGGATTTACCTGATGATCGCTGGGCATTCAGCTGACCCCAGTCACCATTACCATCGCTGCCCTGGTACCAAAGCTTCATGACTGTTGATGAATTGCCGCTCTGTCAGTCTCACACCATCCTCAGCTCCCAGGTTCCTCCCTTATGGAGCAGCCCATGCTTGCTGCTTGTCACGGTTTGGGTCTGATTGGCCACCAAGGTGGATGATGGATGCTCTCCTCCATCTCTCTTTTCAAGGAGAGATTGGAGAAAGAGATTTATGAGTTTAGAAGGAACTAAACTACTTTAATGAAAAAATTAATAATAAAATAAAAATAAAATAATGAAATATATACAAAACTGGACCAAGATCTCAGGACGACGATCACATCACCAGCAGGCACTGGGAAAGTCCAAGACTGGACTCAGTGATGGATGGGAACTGGATTCCGGATCTGGATTCAGGATTGAGATCAAAGGCAGACAAACAGACAGAGTCTGCCTTGAATGCTGACCATTGAAGAAAAAATACTTTGATCCCTCAGCTTTTATACTGAGCATGAGGCAGATGGGATGGAATACCCTGTTGGTCAGTTTTGGCTCACCTGCCCTGTCTGCTTCTGCCTGCAGGTGAGACCCCTCTCCCTTTATGCTTTTCTGCTTCTGACCCTCCAACGGGTCAAATAACAAAGTGAGCTGACCTTGGTTGTATAGAACTAAGTATAAGCAAGAGCTTCTCTGCATGCCATTCCTTGGCATCAACTATAAACATAGTTCTTGTCACTCTGAGCTCGAACTGTTTCTGCACAGTATGTGGTTAATTTCAGTAGTTAGAAGGGGTTTAGCTGCAAAGTAAAATTGCTGAACAGAAAATTGGTTCTGTTTTACCTCAAACCAGGACACTTCACCAAGGGCAAGTCCTGCCTGACCAACCTAGTGGCCATCTATGATGGAGTGACTACAACAGTTTTGGTTTTGGGTAACCTGTCCTGTCCCCTCCTCCCCGCAGCTGTGACCCCTCTACACTTTTCTGCTTCCAGCCCTCCAACAGGTCAAATAACAAAGTGAGCTGACCTTGGTTGTTACAGCAATAAGGATAAGCAGGAGCCTCTCTGCACACCATTCCTTGGCATCAACTATAAACATGGATCTTATCACTCTGAGAGCAAATAGTTTCTGCACAACATGCTGTTAATTTTGTCAGTTAGAAGAGGCCTAGCTAACAAGTAAAGTTACTGAACAAAATTGGTCCTGTTTTACCTCAAACCAGGACACTGACCCTCACAGGTATCTCAAAACCTCTTGAGTCATAAACCCAGCACCACGGAATAAGTTCCTCAGTCTGTGCAGGAAATACCTGGTGGTTTTGGTGGGAGGTTTTTTTTTTTATTTCACTTATAATCAATCAATATAAAATTAGCAGACATGAGCAACTAACATACAAATGCACATGTCCCTAAGTTCTGCTTGTTCTGTTGGTTATTATCTGCAATTTTAGAAAAAATAAATTAACTAAATTTAATAATTTTATCATGAGAGATGCTGGAAGGATGCTTCCAATATGCCCCTAAAGACCCAGTTCCATTCAATCTTTTAAATCTTGACTTCAAAGGGAACTTGGCCTAGCCCTTAACACAACTTTTGTATCAGGCACATTTATTTTAGCTTCAGTTTTACTTTTTTTCCCACCTGACTGGTGATAAGATGTCTTGGGCTTGTAATACTGAACTCATTTCAAAAACATGCTTTGCCAGGGTTCCTTCTGCCCTCCAGAAAATATTGCTTCCAAAATTTGCGTTTTCCTACCTCAGCTCACTAATCTCAAATAGTTCGTGAATACATGCAGGGACTTGACAGATGTAAAATTGGGCTGCACAGCATGTAGGAATGCTGATTTCCTATTAAATGTTAACTGAGCACCCAGAGTATAAAATCCAGAATTCCCCTCAAACCATGACAAGCATATTGCTGTTTGAACCTTCGTTTTCTGTGTCAGATTATTCTTTGAATTTATTCCAGTCTAGAATTTATTCTGGAAACAATTACCAGTTATAGATTTTGGGTTTTGACCTACATTGATATTATTGCTCGACTGGTTTCAGCAGATGTACTCCAGTTGATAGTGGATAAAAATTTATGGTGAATTGTTTTCTCACTTTTCCTTAGCTCAGCCATGTAGAACCACAGCTTATACCATCTAGATGTACTTCTTTCTGTTTTTCTTTACTTGAAAATATTTCCTTTTCTTTTTCTTCCTATTGTCTAATTTACCGTTTATAAAATATGAGAATCGAGGAGTGAAGGCAGCCAAATTTCACAGATCTTTAAGGTTTATTGCTCATGCTGAAAGGTGAAAAAACAAATCTATAACTAGTTTTACAGCTTTCTTTGTCTTGGAAATAAAGGACAATTAGAGATATGTGATTTTGCCAGGAATGCAACTGTGCTGCCAACATTTAAACAAACAAAGGAAGGAATACAGAGAAGATTGATTTACTTTTGAAACTGGTTCCTAAGGCTGTTAATCATCTGCTGGTCTTTTCTATTGCCATGTGACATTTAAAAAACTGCAGTCTTTCAAATTACTCTATACCAAATGTAAACAACAGTACTGAAGTATGATTTGAAGTTTTCAGTATTTTTCGAAATACATAGGAAAGATGGAGAGAGCTGCTGTCAAGAAATTAACAATGTGATACAGAAATGGAAAGCCAATGAAGCAATAGAGTGAATTGATTTAAAAGTAGGGTTATTTTGTTGTTTTTTTTAAATACCTTAATATTCAAAATCAGTTTGTTCTTAAACTCTGTGGAGAAAAGGTATAGAAATATTTTTTTGACATTGCAAGAATAAAAGTATAAAAACTGATGTTTGACTAAGTAAATAGAAATTGCTTAAATAGCAACTGCAAAAAAGAATATACCAAAAGTTGATATGATAGCTAGAAAGTAAATGGAATAATGAGGAAAAATTGTTGTCAATTAGATTTAAGTCAATATCTCAGAATTTTTTCACCGTTTCTTCACCTTGATTGGTAGCATTTTCAAATAATGTTCAACAACTGTTTTAGTGGGTGAGCTGTTTATTCACATCCTTGAAAACAGTAAACTTCAAGTGCATGCTTGTCACTTATGGAAAACACGTTCTGAGTGAATCTACCTGGGAGATAGAAGGGGAATGTAACAGTGGAAACATGATTCCAGGATAGGTAGTTCCAGTCATGAACAATAAACTTCATTGTAGATGGACATAGTCATAACTTTGGCCATTCTCAAAATGAGATTGTTAATACTATGCAATACTTTCTCCCTGTTAAGGTATTTGATGGTTATCTACTGGATAGCAAGCTAACTTAATTTGGCTTTTCATCTCTGGAGAATTTTTTATACCCCCCTAAAACATTTGTTATTGCTTATGTGAAGCTTCGCTCAATATGCATGCGAATATGTGGTGGTATTACAATTACAGAAATGTTCAAGGATAAACATTATAGCAATCAAGGACGACAAACTTGTTAATCTCTTTTTAGAAATTTTTTTTTTTCCTGTTTTTTTCTTCAATTGAAGTAGTCTAATCTGTGTGCTAGGAACATGAGGTGCACACTGAAATAAATCCATATAATCCATAAAGACACGTTTTGAAAAGAAAGCCATGTTCTGAAGGGAAGCCTTCTGGCTAGGGATCAAGTTTTCTTTTGATCAAGGAAGGAAAGCCTGTTTGTATTTCACAAGTCAGCACATGAGGGAACAAAACCTGCTAAAAGTTACCTTAAAATGTGTTAGTAGTTAGTTAGAGACTGCTAACTTCATATAGGACTCTCTGGTTTAAAATAATAGAAGCAGAACCAGCTTTCGGAGAGATAACAGATAACTATGTTAGGTCATATAAAACACCTGTTGTCTTCTACTGACTGAGATGACTTCTATCTTATGCTGCTCATATTGTTTGTGACAACTGGACTTGAAACAGATTATGACAAAGAGAATTTTTATTGTTGCTATTTGAATGTAAGTAGGAAGATAATCATGGATTATTCCAAATAATCAGGGAATGAGGAAAAAAATATTGAGGTTCTAGATGCTTCCTCACAACAGCTACTGGATGTTGTGAATCACATGCCCAGTAAACTATCTTTTTTCATTTTCTCTAGGCTCAGTTTAGTTCCTAGTTTAAATAACATCAATTTCAGAACCATAGATAGGCATGTAAAAAGTAGCTGTGATGATTATGAGCTTCACCAGGACCAAGTTCTTCTGTGCGTCTAGTCACGTTATTTCGGCACATGAGCACAGATGCTTAGGTTATGATGCTCGTGAACTGATCCTTCAGTTGCCTGTTTGAATGGTGGAAAGATTGTCATTATGCATGATGTTTTCCATAAATGTATATTTGAGTTCAGAATTCTTGAACAGCTTTCCAGGTGGCTGGAAAAACTAAGATGAGGTTTCACAATTACGCATAGTTCATGTAAGTATGGTAATAATGATGGCTTCTTAGGAAGCTAAAGGCATACACCGAACCAAGTAGAAAGCAAGTGACTAGTTGCTTGAAGATATTCTTAACCTTCTTTTCAACACAGTCACTCCCAACAATTTAGGACGGAAAGTAAATAATTTTTCTTCCTACTGAAACTATACAAAAATGTTGCTTTAGAAAAAAACAAAAAAACCCAAAAACCCAACAACCAAAACAATTTAATTGATGCCTATTAAGTAAAAAGGGCTAACTCATAACAAAAATGTGTTATTGGAACTTTAATGGATGTTACTTGCCTGCAGCTTGTTACATATCACTTTAAATGATCACAATGCTAAAAAGCTGGAATATCACACTAAGAGATATTTGAGTATTGACTCAGAACAAATTGCTAAATACTGAATTAGCAAAACTAATTCCTGGAGCAGTTAGAAGGGTTTTTTTACACAGTTGCTGAAACATACAGGCATTATGAAGGTTGGTAATGTGTGCTCCAGAGAATAATCATAAGACAGGAAATTCAGGCATCACTTTGCCTAGAGATCTATGTAAGATTAGCTAATAAAGCAGCTGCTGCTATATATGCATCGAGCAGTGAGAGGATGGGCAGCAGAAACACTTTGATCATTGATGAAGAAAAGATATTTTCGAAAAATCCACAGACAGGATTTTATTTCAGTGCTTTTAGTTAGCTACTTAGAAAAAAGAACTCAAGTGAGGTAGAAAATTAAATCAGTTGTTAATAAGAAAAAATAAATTATACATCTAATCACTGACATGTACCATTTTTTCCCAAATATTTTATCTAAATATTTTCTCTGAATATTCTCCTCTTCATTTTGGTATGATCAGCTGCAATGTAATGCCTAATGGAAAGTGTTGATGGCTACTGTAAGTCATGCAAGTGGATCAAGGTGATGGGTCAGTTAACAGATAGTTTTGGGGATGAATGGAAGGAATATTTTCATGAATTGCAAAATGGGAAAAAAGGAAACATTCTTCCAATGTATTAGTCCCTTGGATAATTACCAAGCAAAGATTTGGCCAAAACCAGTTTTCATGAGACCAATTGTGAATAAAGGGATATCTGACAGAGACAGTGAATTGGGAAAAGAAATTAAACACTTGAAAGCAGAACAAGCAATTATGTTTACTGGTAGAAACAAAGACAATGATTATTTGCATATATTATTTTGAAAGAAATGTTTGAAAGTCTAAGCAAGGAAAAGACTACTGCTTATATTGTACTGTGGGACAGAATTACATATGTATTTTAATACAAAAAATATACAAATGAGATATGACTGCTTACATAGTATGTGTCAACAAAGATGACATGACAACATCCCAGGTCCTAACTTGGTCTTGTCTAAAATGTACTTCAGGCATTTAGATCTTTTTCAACCTGAAGACAAATAAACAACTAATATTTAGCATGATTGTATGGGTTATGAACATGTATTTATAAGAAAAAGTGCAGGAGGAAGAAAATATTCTTTAGCTTTCCTGTTTCAGCAAGAACACATACTATTGATGATTGCTTCTTCAAAGCCTCTGAGACATTTTCTTGTCCATTTCTTTTCACATATATCTTTGTTAATTTAGGTGCTTATTCAGAGCTGCACAGCAGCTTTGTCAATAAGGCTGCAGTCTGGCCCTAACGTATTTGTTTAACATTATAGCCAATCCATCCTAGAAACGGAAGTAATACCTAGTTGTTGACTCTCACTATCTCCTTTAAATATCAGCTTTCCATGTCCTTCAGCTACTGTCCTGGTAACAGTATTGATTTTACTCTGCATCATTGCTGCTAAAAAAAAAAAAAAACACCAACAACCAAAAAACCCCTGAAAGACAGAAGCACTTAGGATATTTTTTCAGTTTCCTTGAACTGAGATTTATTTTTCTTAATATTTTTAAATGAACATGTTTAGAATATTAGTCAAATAGACTTTTTAAATCCTTCTGCTTTTAATACCTTTTTTGCCATTTCAGAAATTCCAATTCTTGCCTTATTTTGATTTGCTTTTCTTTTGCTTTTATAGTGGTCACTCGGAAATATTAGCCACTTTTGATATCAAAGTTTTCCTCAGGAAGGAAATTTTGCAAAGTCTATCTTCTTGTATCATAAAGGAATACTTAATTTATACAGTTTCCATTGATATCTGCCCTTCTTACTATACAACAGAAGTTCAAAATGAAGATAATGTAGCATTTTAATGTTTCAACTTTTATATGAAAATACGTGTGGCAGAGCAAAGCTTTTACTGATTTCAGGGATTCAGAAGTGGTGTTAGATGTGGATGAAACATCTAGTTTAACTTCCCACTTCGCAACAAATAGAAGAATTGTAACAAAAAGGGATTTGAAGATATTTTCGTATGAAGTATTAAAAAAACCCAGACTGGTTCAAAACCTTGTTCTCAATTAATCAGCTTTTTGCTAGTAAACTGCATCTTCCCCAAATAATCATTATAACGCATAAGCTGAGAACGTGTAAATGTATTTTACTTTTGTTGATGCTACTGTTCTGGACACTGAGGATGAGACTTGAGTTTAGTTTGAATCCCTAAATAAAGTTGCTTACATCTTAATCTTGTGTTAAGATACCCAAAGTTATTCAAGGCTTAGAGGTATGATATAGGACTTATGGGAGATCCATGACTTTCTGGAACAACAGCTGGAGACCCGGAGAGATACCCTGGTGTACCTCAAGTGATACTAGACACTCACATTTGGGAAACTGAACTGAATGCCTGGAAAATACAGCAATGAAATCTAGGGAACAGTTCAGCTCTCCCTAAAGCGAACCCCTTGGACTCATTCAGTTGTCTACACATAGACAGCTAATACTATTTTTGACCCTGTGGAGTACACTTACGTGGTCTTTAGCTCCCATACCGGCACAATTCTACTAAAAGCTCCAGACCAACAGTGTATCTGGATGATTTCTATTCAGTCAGGACCAGGCTGGTACAGTGGCATGACTCAAGACTATGGGAAAAAAAAAAAGGTTTTGCAGATACCAAATCAGATTGACACACTGAATGATTTAGAACAGAGACCACCAGAAAGGAATGAGGATCTTGGATTCCTGAAAGGATTACAACCTAGTGGCAAACAATACAATAAGAAAATTAAGGTATTGTCTATCTGTGTTCCTCAGAGTGAAAGGCGTTCTTATAGACTTTTAATGCATGATTTTTCTTATCTGTCATACCAGGACTCAACACAGACAGTGATCTGCAAACATTAATAGCATAATGCAGCCATATGTCATAAAAATAGAAAGTTGTGTATTCAAAATAGAGTACATAAGTGTTCAAATATGAATGTGAACATTTCCAAGTTTGGGGGAAAGGTGTTGAAATTGTTGAAATCATGCTGTTTCTTGAAAAAAGTGATTTGAAATATATTAAGATTAAAGTCAAACCTAAGAGCAACTGGTAAGTCTGGGTTTTGTTTAATTAAACATAGACACCAACTAGTCACCTACACTCGCCTCTATAATCAAATTAGAGAAACAGGGATTTCTAGAATACTTAATCTCATTCCAATATAGATGTTTAACATCAGTCAGTGAATCAATTATATCCTAATTTCACTTTCCTGGCTATAAAGGGAGTTTAGTGTTAATGCCTATATCTTAGCTAATCATATTTTAGATGTCTAAAGTCAGGTAACAAAAGTCACATGTTATTTTGTTTCTGCAAAAAAGCCATATCAAAAAACCTTCAAAAGCACATAACATCTTCAAAGTGGAAATTGCAAATAAGAGTTTGCTGGCAGGAATACTTCTGTGACATAGAGTCAGCTATGAGAATAAAAAACAAAAAAGAAGCAGAATACTGTAAAAAGTGGCAAATAACAGTTTTGAATTAATTTAGGACTGAAGGAATTAAACCGAAAATTCAAATGAAATCAACAGCTCCTGGTTACTGTGAGTCAGAAGAGTAATGGTGGACAACATAAGGATTTATTGGCAAGGAAGTGTTCCAGTTACTTAAGCATACATGTTTAGTAGCATGTAAGACACACAATTGTATTCCACCTGTGGTGCAACCAGTGCTCAAAGAGGAGATCTCACAGATCCTGTGTCATATCTGTCAGCTGTTGCACTCAAAATCTTGCTGTGAGGCATGAGGACCACACCTTATTTGCAAAGCTAGGAATTTACTGTTAATATAATTCAAATCTTAATTAGAATTAAATCTTAACAGTCTAATCAAAGACATATTATTAGTCTAGTTACAATGATAGTAACAGTTGTTCAAATTATATGCAGGTTAAACTGATACAAGCTTTCTACTATCTGTCCCTTTCTTTGGTGTTATGCTTTCCTACGGTTTTCATGTCCAAAGGTCATTGGATTCAGTTGGGGAGGGGATTTAGAGAGAGTTGTCGGTGTCCTAAGTTCTTTGCTGTAAGAAGTATAATGTTGATGATGGGATCTCTTTTTCTTTGCCAAGAGATAAGTATGACATTTATATTTATGGTTTCTTTCTCCTTAATCTAGGACCTGTTTGTGGTCACTTTTTATGTTTTCTAACACATTCTATGTCTTGCTTTTGTCTTCTACAGTGAATTCTTCATATATTCAGTGACTTACATAAACTGCAAGTCTGCATTTCTTTTAATATCAGTAATTGATATTTGGTGATTTTTTTTTATAACCTTAGGCCTCCTTTATCACCATGTGCCCCTTTTCTTATTGTATTATACCTGCATCCAGTACCCCTACTTTTGAGAATTCTGTCTTCCTCTACACTGTATAATTATGCCAAGGTCATATATACTTTGTTCCACACAAAATAACTACTTGCTTGTTACTTCTACCTACTATCTGTATAGAATTATGGTTAAACCACAGAATTATACCCAGCTAAATTGTAATAATTAATAACATTAATTTATTAGTAGGCAACTACTTTATTTGATGGTATAATTAATTATGAACAAAAAAAAGGGAAAACGTGATCCATATGGGTGTGCATGACACGTGTTGAAGTGACATAACACTTGTATTGTTACATGACAAAGACTTTGCATTCTTCATTGGCTAATTCTAACTGGGAAAGCATATTGTATTTCCCTTAGGTACCAATAAATCCACTTTGATCAATAACACCCATGTAGACACACGAAAAGGATAATTACAACAACACATGAAAGCTTGTAATTGGAATTTTTGGTTAAGGATTCTTGGATTTGTACCTTGCTTAATTTGCCTTACTGTGAAAAGAATCTTTATTGTACAAGTTACTGTCTTCTACTCCAGATACAAACCTGTTTATCAGATAAGGCTGAAAATTTTCTTTCTTATGATTTAATAATAATGAACACTGCCAGGTTCTTGGATTAGACCTATCATTTCCTAGTCAGCTTTTCTTTTATGATTCAGGTCTCAAAACACCTCCAATTCTTACTTCATCGGTAAAAAAACATGCCTATAGACATATTCTTGCTTAATTAGTATCTCTATATTGCATTTTTCAAACTCATTTTTATGATAATCAAAAAGTATCCTTATTACATCGTCATATGTGATTACTTCTGCATAGTATTCCTCTGTGGATTTTTTATTTATTCATCATAGTGGTTTGCTCATTTTTCAAGAGATTAATTCCTTTCATTATTGAATGTTTACTCCCTTTAGCTGTAGTTTTATTTCCCACAGGTGTTCTTACAAACAGCATATATTTTTAATATAGTTGTTGATTAAAACAGTGACTCAGATATTCTGTGAAAGATTAAAATACGGATTGAGCAGGTTTTGGGGTTTTTTTTGGTCTGGTTTATGGGTTTTTTTAATCTGTTAACACCCTTCCAGACACTCAGACTGAACTTAAGTGTGAACCACTTTATTTTTTAACATGAAATGTAGGATTTTTGTTCAACTCAGACCAGAAATGTAAGGAAAAAAAAAAAAAAACACCTTATGCTTATTGTCTAAGCTGATCTTCAAATAAAAACTGATTTCTTTAGTCGTCCTCTCACTCCTGACTGCCAGTTCAGGTATAACACATTTTTAACTGCAAATAATTTGTGGAGGAGCATTACATCATGGTTTTCTTATTCCATTCCTTATTCATCTTTGCACAACCAACAAGACTTAGTTACTTATGGCGTGAAGGATAAAACTGGGAGAGGCTTACAGGCGCAGAGATTCCTTTGTGGGGTCTGCAGCTAATGTCATGCATCAATTTCAGGCACGCAGGGCTGAGCGAACAAATAAACAGGCAAACAAAAGAATAAATAAAGGGAAGAGAAAGAAAAGTGAAAAATTGTCTCCAGTGGCCAGCCATGGAGAACAATGGACACCTCAGACAAGTCCCCTTCTCTGGACATCCTGTCCATCACAGCATGTAGTGATGATGCTTTATTGATAGTACAATTACACTTTTCATTGAGACCCACTCAAGCTCCCCATTGGTAGTTTCTATTTATGAGTCTGTTGGCATTGGTCGGAGCATACCTAATTAGGGCTGGATACTGCACACTAGCTGGCCATTAAATTCTGAGTAGCTATATTCCTGAGTAATAGCAGATATTAAAAAGACTATTAATTTATTGTTATCTCTAGGCTTTCTTGTAATATGATTTTATAGGTATGGGGAGTTAACTTTAGCAGCAGCCAGATGCCAGCTGCTCGCTCACTCCGTCTCCTCAGCAGAACAGGGGAGAAATAGGATGAAAAATTTGTGGGTCAAGAGAAACATGAGGAGACTGTTACCAGTTAATGCCACAACCAAAACACACTCAACTTGTGCCATCCCTGCAGCTCCTCCACTACCAAAACCTTGCCATGTACCTCCAATACAATAGGCTAAAAGGTGTACATTGAATGGACCTTAACGCAGAGTTACAGACTAAAGCTACTAGCAAAAGTGTGAGGAGGCAGGGAAACAACAGGGTATTTTAACATCAACGGCAATTGTTTTCTGTCCAGCGTGATAATGATTCACATGTTGCCAGTGCCAGGCCACGAGGGTAAGAGTACTTGGGACACCAGGGCAGTGGCACTGTACAGCAGCCCCAGCGTATGGAGATAAGAGATCACAAGGTTGCAAATGAATGGCAGGCTACAGAGTTGAGGTGGAGGGCCCTTAACACTGCCAAGTTTAAAGCACTTCAAGTGGGGTGCGACAGGTGCCAGAGCCTTTCTTCTTCCACCATGAGGTTATACTGTGTTGCTCTTTCTTGCAGGTCCAGAGATCTGTTCAGTAGTATAATGGGTTTTATTTGGTACATCAATAATTAAATATTATTGATTTATCATTTAATTGTTTTAATTATTGATGTAGAAGTCACTAACTTATTAATTATTTGAAAATTTAATTATAAAGTTACTTTTTCATCTGTTTTACCTCCGTCTTCTTTATCTTCCTCTTTGTGCTTACTTATACAGATTCATGTTTTGTGGGGTTTTTTTAACCCAGATTAACATAACGTTTCTTTTCTTTCATATTCCAGGTAAGTGAACTTACAAATGAAGCTGAAAGAAAAAGGCAAAGTCAAGAAAATGTAGGAACTAATTTGCTTTCAGCATAAAGACAGCTCCTCTCTGTAGACACAGATACTTTTAGGAACTTTTAATGAGACTGCAGTAGTGTGTATGTATTTGCTCTCAACTTATTCTGGCAGTAGTTGTGTTTTGATGCTAGTTTTTTCAGCATGCTGTGAGGAAGGAAGATGAAAGGCTTATACTACCTTTTATACAAGTAACAGTTACCTATTCTCTGTTCAAAATAATTTGTGCATTTTAGTCTAGAGTCTTTGAAAGAATAAAGTTAGCAAAATACACTAACACACATAGTTAATGTAAACAAGAAACATTTAATGTAACATATGTGGGGAGACGCTTCATGAGCTTTAGACCACTTTGTGTGCCAATTCTAATGTGTTTTACGTTTCTTCATTTTATTGAAATAGTAAGGAGCGATCAATGGTTGGCAAATGGATCAGTGTTCTTCTGAATCCTCTTTCCTTCACTTCTGATACTAATATTACAGACATAAATGCATTTCAAGCTTCAAACCTCTTGGAGGATGTGTGGGGGAGGGGGTTAAAAAGGTTCTAAGGCTCTGTATGGATTCTGACATCCTTTGCCAAGCTTTGATGGCACCACATGCTGCTTTGGCTCTTGCTACCCAGGCTAACATCAGTCTGTATGACTCTTAATGGCACACCTTCACTTCCCACCCCAAACCAGAAACCAGATGCTCTGATCTCCTCTGCTGTTATGTTTCACTGCACCTTCCTTCAGGGACCTGAAGCTTATATTCCCAGATGCCAATTCCTGTGACTAGAAGCTGCCTGCAGCAACTGACTAAATGTTACTTAACTCAAATACAGTCTCCATGCTGACTGGCAGGATTTGCTCTCATGAACTGTCTGAAAGTACTTTGCATTCTATTATATTGTGGTTTGAGAATGGATATATTACCTAGTGAATCTGTGGCTGGACAGTTTTACTTCTGTGCTTCACATTCACGCACAGGTAACTTCTAGAGCACATTTATTCTTCACTGTATTTTAAAGTCTTTGTTTCTTTAGATTTCCTATTTCCTTCTACACTGGGGAGATTCACATAAAATGCTAAACAACAAAAAAAAAGAAATATTCCAATATTAATTCTGTGAATTAATTTTCAGTATGTGCTGCAGACTTCTGTTTTTGAATATAAGAAATATTCAAAGATAGAATGTTTCACCAAGAGTTAACTGTGTTCAGGAAGACCGACAGCTGAGGACAAAGTGACACTTCAAAGGGCACACACTAAATAAGGTTAGGCTTTTCTTTGTGCAATATCTATTTATATGGGAATAGATTTCTGGAGCAAAAAATTGCACCTGAAATTAACTAGGGGAACACTAAGGAACACTAAGGGTTAAACAGTTAAGCAATAGGTAGAAAACAACAACCTGAAAGTCAGTTAAAGGTGAATTCACAATTGAAGTGCACCTGAAAAAATAGCGTGTGAATGTGGAGCATGTCAAGATAACGAGGTATACCAGTAGACCGAGTAGCTACCTGGAAGCCGTGTGAGGTCAAAAGGCCAGAATGCAGCTCATTGAGGAGAGACAAGTTGATTGCCACATCCTAATTTGTGTGCAGCAAGAAGTGCAGAGAGGAGTTGCAATCATGTTCTTGGAAGAACTATTGTTCTGAAGGAGACACTGAAGACAAGTAGAGAAAGAAGGTTAAATAGTTGGGTGTCAATGGTAGAAGAGCTTATGGCTTTTGGGGTCAGTCTAGAGATTTTATCATTTTAGAATACTGTGTGTATTGTAGCTTGAGCTATTTAATATTTGTGTAAGTTTTTTCTTTCCCCCCTAGTCTGCCCTGCCCATGCTTACAGTGATAAAACTGAATTCAAGAGATAACAAAGTATTACTCTCTGAGTTGGTATTACGTATAAATTGTAAAGACTGGAGAAAAACTTTGCAACTCAGGTCTAAACTAAAAAGATTAAAAATGGGAAATATTATTTAAAGTAAAAATTCCTTGGCATAAAATAGTTATTTAAAGCTGTACATCTGATATATCTGATTGTCTTTCTTGCTGTTAGTGAACTGAGCCAGAGTATTCACATCTAAGTTTTAAACATTTCCAAATAAAGATGAGAATGCTTAAAACTTCCATTTTTATGACTGGAACCTGGGGTGGAAGAATGTATGTATTAGATCAAATCAAAGCAGACAGTTTCATTTAGAAGACCAATCATAAAATATTCAACTTTGATAATACTCAGGTTGAGTTGAGCTTGTAATGATACATAAGTTATGCATAACTCTAAAAGATTAAGGCTATTAAAATAAAGGATGAGCAAAGAATGACTAAAATGTCCAGCTGTCTAGTAATAACAAATACTTCCCAGATCGTTCCTATTTATGGTAGTGCTGCCATAGGAGGAAGATTAGGGAATTTCCTCAAAGTCTGACAGCAAAATCTGGGAGGTTTTTTTGCATCTCAGTCAGGGACAGGCAGGAAGGGAGCAGTACCTGATGTGATGTTGAAGGAAAGGCTGTGAGAAAGCCATTTGAAGGAGAAGCGCTTCTGTAGATCCTAATCTACCACTTCTTTTTCTGTGTTATGTCTACGTGAGCTTGTTTAACTATACGTGTCATGTTCACTTCACGAACACGTCAATTCCATCTCGTGCCAGAGTATGTTTGCCTATTGTCTACATTCTTCTAGACTCAGTCACTCCAGCTTGCTCTAGGAGAGCACTGAAAAGTTTTCTAGTGATGTAAATCCCTAACATGTTTATTGGTGCTAGTGTGTGCAATTCTGTAAATTATTATTACGTGCTTTTTGACTTACAAAATACTGAATGCAGACAGCTTTAGTCTTAAACTTCAGCTGCAGCCAGCATAGCAATCTGACTGCTCTTTGTTCAGTGCAGGCCTAGATGGAATGCTCGTTCAGCCTTGTACAGAAAAGCAGCCTGCAAATGCAAATAAACTTAGCAGTACTTATGCCCACCTTAAACACAGTAGTAAAAAAAGAGATGGAAACATGCTAACTTTCAAGTGCCCTATACTGTAAAAGTATTCAAAATTTCTTGGACCAAAGGTAGCTCTGTTAAAAACTGCTAGCCTAATGCCTTTTTTATTACTTGCAGGCAGCTAAATATCTAGGCTGCAATCCATGGCATCAAACCTATAGCAATAACTAATCATTTTCTTCTAGATGACAGACCTTGGACTGCCTGGACTATGCATTAAGTTCCCCTGTCTAAACTCCACTTTGGTCTTTTCTGTTTCTTCTTTTTGGCTTTTTCCTTTTTTTTCTCTTTTTTTTTTTTCTTTTTTTCTTTTTCTTTTAATAGTACAAAAATTATGATTCTTAGCACAATTTGTATACTGCTTAATGAATCCCCACTATCAGCTTTGTGTTACTGTTTTGTCAACACAAATATGTTGAAAACAGATTTCTATGAGAGCTTCTGTAAAAATAATTTCTAACTCCCACAGAAATAAGTATTTATATAGAATATTACTTATAGAGCATGACTGTATTGGAAATCTTGTGGAAGATGCTGTATTTGAGGAGTCACTGATCTTGAGCAAGCCCTGACTGCCATTTTGGGCCTTGTGGCTGAGATACCCATATGTTAGCATAAGTGACCACTATATAACCCCAGGTACATAACAATAAAGGGGTATTTGCTGGAAGGCTCTGAATACATACCATTCCTGGCTACATTTCCTAGATACCTGTAGCTAGATCTGCTCTGGTGGGCATTAAGAAAAAGACCTGTCAAAGAAGATATATAGTTCTGTTTGTTACACTAGATAGAAAAAGTCACAGTACTATGTGTGAGGGTGAACCTCTCCACAGATGGAATTTGCACAACGTGCTGTGGCTGTTCATTGGGAGTCCATGTGATGTTGCATGAGAGCGGGATTCCCAGCATCTGAAGGAATGTTAGATTTACTTGTTACCTGTATTTCTCTTCCTATTTTCTATCATGTTATTACTACTGTTATAAAAGCAGTTTTGTTAGATTATTTGCTGCTGTGTCTTTCTTTTTCAGATCCAGAAAGAGCCCTGCATCTCTCTTGTTGCAGAACAATGAGTGACAACTGGCTGCTACTCAGAGCCTTTCCTGATAGGTTTGCCTGGTAGGTTTTTCTCTTCCTGGAATAAGTTGTTTTGCCATTAACAACATTGACGTATTAGGTAATCTTAAAGAGTAGATTAAGTTAGTCTTCAAACTCCAAAAATACTGTGTACTCGTTACCAAGTGAAGGACCAAAGTTACTGTAGCCTATACAAGGTGATATGACTGTACAGTCATCAAGGTCTTTCTGATCATTCATGAAGGCCTTTCAAACAAACACATTTTAAGTCATCACACCCACAATCCCCAGGAGGAACCTGAAGGTGATCTCTGGGTCTCCACAGTCTCTTGACCCGAAACCAAGACAAAACCACAGCAGTGCACATCTCTTCCTTCAATGGATCCTACCAAGAAATTAGTGCCAAAGCATAGACAACCCAGGTTCACAGGCTAATGTAGCCTGTATATCAATTTAGCTGATTATCAACTTTTTAATGCAAACTGCAATAGAAATTTCAAAACCCAAAAGTTATTTGCTTGTTTCTTATGTTTCACATCAGTCCAAAAAGTGCCTTCCACTAACAGCTGAGAGAAAAATAGAGTAAATTCTAGTAACAGTGAACTCAGACACTCAATAAACTACCACTACCACATTCTTCTTGAAAATACTGAGAACAAACAAGTTCTATATTTTCAGGTGAGCACTTTAAATATTGAGGCAGGCAGGCATAGAACTCCTCTGTCTTTTACATGTCACTTCCTCTATCCAGAATGTTGCCTGCCTTGCCTGAGCTGTTTTCCAAGGCTAAATATATTTTGTATGGGATAATATGAGGAGGGAATTGTCAATATTAAAACTTCTTTTTGTCTCTGAAAAGTGATTAATCATTTCCTCATGTCCAGTCACTTGCAGAAGTGAAGGTCTGTTTTTGTGTAATCTGTACTGTTCTGCTGTTTCAGAATACAAATTCTAGTGTAAAGCCAAACCTGAGTGGTTGCATACAATGTTTTAGAAATACCCAATTTTGACTCAATCACATTCTAAGTCTTTTTATTCATTGAACTCAAAAGGAACAGGATTCAATAGGACAAGTTAAGGTTAATAGTTGTTCAAAATGTGTGGAGGTAAAATAAGTAAATTTTTTGCTCCAAAGAACTATTTTAGCTCAAATATTATCACTATATTAACTGATAGCTAACACTTTCTTTTATTTCACCATTCAAAGGTGAAAAACAACAAACAAAAAGTAGAAAAAAGAGTAAAACAAGCAAAAAAACCAGTTACATTCCACTCCCTTTGAAATGATGCAATCCCAGAAAAACTATGCTGTGATATTGATCTATATTTATATCAGATGTTACAAACCACACAAGAAGGGAGTGCAAGCATTGAAGTCATTCTTAACAGCATTTTTAATGTAATTCTTAAAGAATATATAGGTAGTTATGTATGTTCAGTTTAAAGTTCTATTTTAATGGATCTTGGATATGTTATTTTATATATCTTGTCAGATCCATACCTAAGATCCGTAAAAGTACAGTTTCCCATTCTGAAATATAGTCTAAATTAAGACATCATATATGACAAAGCTATTTGTTATCCTATATTGCCAGAATAGTAAGAGTGGCAGCAGTAGTATCTGAGTATTATAATTTCCATTTATCACCCAAGGAAAGAGTTATTCATCTGATCTGAAGGTTCATTTATTTAATGAGCCATATGGTACAAGTATTTATTTCCTTATGCTTCACTGTATAGGGCTTATTTCTTCACTCATTCGCGTGCAGGGCTGTAACAGTATACTGGGTTATAAATGAGCGCTCTTCACTTGTATAGCCCGTATTCTACTTGTATGTAAATTTGATGATACCATTATAAATCGTCTTTTTTTAAAAACTATTTTTTACTTTGTTATGGTCTGTGGATAGGTACTTTCCATGATAATGATTAGCAAATTAGGTTAAATTAACCAGGTTCTTGGTTAAGGCTTCTAGAATACCTTATTATATTGTTCACTGAAGCAGCACCGAGTTATAATATTTAAGCATTTATGGTTAAGATCATTTAAATTCCTTTCCATGGTTATACCATGTCTTCAGTTAGGTTTTTCTGTTCCATCAAGATCATGAAAATGTCAGGTAAAATAAAATGACAGATTTTGTTATAATGTTGAAGATTTCATCATAGCTCTATTTCACCCTTCCTTATCTCTCCTTATTACAAATTTTTGGTAATATAATGTGAACAGTTGAATTGAAAAAGAAGAGGGGGAAAAACAAAACCAACATTGAAGTGCCTTGTTCCCTCCTTTATCATTCCCAGCTAGACTCTGGAATCAATATTATATAATTTAACTGATTATCACTTGAAAACTGAGAAGAATATCACTCTAACATGGAAATTTGGAAACTTCTTAATAAACTTCCTTTTAAGAAATTTTTACAATGAGGTATGTGAGAGTATAACACATTTGTTAACATAAACTAAAACTTCTAGTGTAGCTAAATCAAAGACTCTCATGCTTGCCCTCTGTATAGTTTTGGGTGAGATGAAAAGGATCCTCACTGGTTGCGTGTTCTGTGGCCTCTAGATAGAATCACTTAAATTATGTATTCATCTTTGTTCCACTTCGTAGAAATTCAATGCCATAGGAAGTCTGTGACATTAACAAACATTTTCTGGTCATTGATGTGTACAAGAAATGAAAGCTACGAAGATTGCCTAGGAAGGATAAGAGTTAGAATGGTGAAAAGTCCCAGCAGTAAACCAAAATAAAACTAGTTTTAGTTGCGCGACATGAGCTTCAGAGACTGCTGGAGCAGGACTGAAGACCTGTTTGACAAAACAAATTGAAGCCAGCTTTCCTAGGTATCTTCTGTACAAACAGGGAAATAATCTATACTGCAAGTAAGGATAAGAATTCAGCTGAAGTGGACGAGTCCTAATTTTTTCAGGGTAGTTTCGTACCGCACCATGAGGAGATGATACACTGTATGGACAGTTCCAAACCAAAAGCGAGTTTTGGAAACAATATAGAAGGCAGATGTCTGGAGCTTGACCTTTTCATGGAGTGCTGCTTCCAGGGAGATGAACTGGGCTGGGAGAAACAACATATTAGGAAGGTAATCATGCACCACGCATGGGGTGGAACAACCTATTTGGAGGGGGACCTAGACAACCAATAGGGAAAGCAACTCCACATTGTGCTTCTGCTTATAAACCCCTTATAACAGAAAAATGAGGTCTGGTCTGGAAAAAAAGAACTACTGAATTGAGACAAAGATCCTTGGAAATGTACCTACAAATGCATGGGGATCCTTAAGGATCAGGACAGGTAGACCCAAGACTTGTAACTGTGAGCAGCTGTGCAGCACAAAACAAGCATGACTTTCTGTCCAACTTTGATAGAACAGCAGTCTCGCCAATTGTGAGGGAAGTTGAGACTGAGTGAAGGTGACTGTGGTAGAGTGAGTGAGTGTGTAAAGAAATCAGTTAGGGTAAAAATTTTAATTTTATTTTTCTTAAATAAAAATTCATGTCCAAATCCACTATAGGTTGTGAACTCCTCTGTGTCACACATGACAGAAAAAAAAAGTTACTTTGAGAGATAAAAAGGCAATACAAGGCAACAAAGACCTGAAACTTTGGTGGGAGTGACACCTCAAGGTAGTAGCAGAAGAGAAGTTCTTTCTTGGACAATTTTTTCTCTTGCCCCTGGCTCTCCCATACAGTATGGGTCCAGGATTAAATGAAGATATGGTTCATGGCAATTCCATCTGTATTATGAGTAGGATTTCTTATTTTCTTTCCAGAGGATACCCATTATCTAGATAGAGCAAATGAGCTGCAGGGCTGAGCTGTAAAAAGCAGGATTAAAAAAAAAAAAGGAAGGCTATTATTTTTTCCTGGAGGATCTCTCTGTAAGCAAGAGGGAAAATCAGGGCAACAGCAAAAATGAAGAGATTCTGGATATGGGTTCAGGACATTTGTAAGGTTGTGGTTAGATACTGAAGATAAACAGAAAGATCATGCTGAAGGCAATTGTTCAGGACTGTAAGAGGAGTTAAAACTGGCCCTATTTATCACTATTCTAATCTCTCCCATCACAGTGATCTCTGTTTCTCTAATTTATATATACCTGTGTGTGTATACACACATACATATAAATATTTATACGTAGGTTCTGTTGCGACAACGCTGAATAAGAAGTTAAGTTCAAATTTCAAAAACTTGGACAATTTATTTTAGAAGAGAGATTCCCTGCCTCTACCAAAGTGTTCAGGTATTTCATCATTCCATTTCAGTTCAACAGACTGGATTATAAAATGGTTTGGACCACATTCTCACTATTTAGTCCTGCAATGTCTGTATTTCTCTCTGAATGTTGGTGGAATACCCTAGATTGTAAGAAAAGGTGTTGAAAAAGTCTCTGAAGCATTTTACAGAATGTACGTATTAACTCTTTAGTAGTTCATTAGGGCAGTTGTGTCTTTTAAGAGCCAATAATGTTGGAGACATGCAATGATTCATGCTTTAAACTTTCAGGCTACTTTCCTTCCTTTTACTGACTGTCTTTCCCATCTGGCTATAAGACTTGTCCTCTGTGTAGGAAAGATTGCCTTCTTTTAGATTTATTTATTGTTTTTCATCAGTAGAAGAGCTTTATAGTACTACAAAATTGCTTGTTTATACTTACCCAGCTGTAGCTACCTATTTTCCCTTTATGAGATTATTTGTGAAAAAGCCTCCCATCAGTAAAGAGAGAAGAAATGGCAAAGAAAAGAGGAAGCGCACATCAGAAGATACCCTGAAGGGGGGAAATACAGTATAAGGAACGGACAGTTAAACATCCTTTGGCAACACTTAGATCACAGCTATTATTACAGGAGGTAGAAACACACTTTAGAAGGCAACAAAACAGCACTTAACAGTTTCAAGATAAAAACTTTCCCTGTGAAGACCTTTCAAGCCTATATGGAGAGTAGATTTCCAAGATGAATTATGGGATAAATAGAAATAGTACATTGTATTCTTGGAAGATATTCTTGACTGCTAAATTTCAAATAATAAGAGACTCTGTGAAAGAGACAGAGAAGCTACCTCTGGAGACAGTATTCTTACTGCTGGATAAAGCCGAGTGTCAGAACAAGCCTAAAACAATAGATGCATTGCAGGCAGCCAAAATGAGAGAAAGAGAGAACAAGCCAGGAAAAAGCATACGGCATAGGGCACAGACCTTGTTCATGAGCACAGCAAATTAATGGAACTTGAATGAACTGGAAATAAATTCACAATATAAAACATGGGACTCAAATACTTCAGTACCTTTTTGGAAAGAGCATGCATTATTTGAGAAATAATTCAAGAAAGATTGATCCAATTTACATCCATTATTATAATGACTATAGGCTTTCAGACTACTTTTGTAAGGATAGTCATACTTTTTGGAAAATATTTTAAACCTAAGAGACTAAAGAAACAAAATCCGATAGTAAAAGACCTGCTTTTATGAAGTTCTAGGAAACGGAATTTTAAAATTTATCTCAGAGTTTATGTTCAAAATGAAATTCTCAAAATAACTGAATCAACAGATTTTTTAAATTTAATTGTTTTTAAAAATCATTTTATCTGACTAATAGCTTTGGGATTTCTGTTAGATCAATATTTACAGGTAGCAAAAGTACAAATTAACAGGAAGTATATCAGCAAATTTAAAACATAAATCTGCCTCTGAATACTATTTCTAATTCTGTAAGTCATATAATAAACTATTAATCTACCCCTAGACTCTTTAGAAATTCTGAATATTTGAATTTATAAAATGCTATCACTTTGCTTATTTTTTCAAATGTTTAAGTGCAGATCTAACAATCACAAAGGACTTCCAAACTGTTCTTTCAACTGAATCTGATTAATTCATAGCAGGCCACAATTTTTCTTAGTTCTTTTTTTTTTTGTGGATATAGAAGAAAGAGCTGTTCATGCTTCACTTGTTACTTCCAACTCCATTTGAGCTTTGCTTTTCCTATTTCCATCCCAGCATACTCAGGTGATGTTTCAGTATTCCTTCTGGTTATCCCATCTTCACACCTCCTGTACACTTCATTTTTGCATTTGAGCTCAGTCAGGTGTTCCCTAGTCAGCCAACCTTCTTGACCTTCTAGTCAGCTTGACCTTCTGCCCTGTGGCATGGACAATTCTTGTGCCTGAAGGAGGTTGTCCAGGATCTCTCCTTGACCTCTTTTCAGGGCAGCTTCTCATAGAAAATGCCAACCATAATCATGAACAAATTGAAACCTGCATTCTTCAAGCCCAAGTTTGCAATTCTGGTTTTCGTTTAGCTGACTTCTCTTAGTAACCACCAATGTTCTCTCAGTAACACCATCATCTTCTGGTTGCTGCAGTCAAGTCTGTCATCAACCTTAATATTCCCAAAATGTTTTTCCTTATTCAAGAGCGGTAAAGTTCTCATTTAATCAACTTAATCACCAGTGTCAAACTGTCAGCTTTGACATTCTCCAGAAATCTCCGGGCTTGCTTATATTCCTTTCCAGGAAATGCTGTGGTGACCAAAGTCTCCCATGAGAACCAGAGCTTGTGACCAGCTTTGCTCCACCACTCCCGACTCCCTTCCTCCCCCTGCTCTGTTACTTCCTCAGGTCACACTCAGTCCTTTGGTGAGGCAACTAGTGGCCAGTGTGTGTGTTGAGGGGGTGTGTGTGTGTTGGAGAGGGTATCATTAGTACATAGCCTTTTTTCTCTGTTACTCTTTTCTTTTCACGCTTATCCTCTGCTCCAGCACAGGCTCTCTGCAGGTTGCAGTTCCTTCAGGACTACCCATCTGCTCAGGCGTAGGGCCCTCCATGGGCTGCAGTGTGGTCATCTGCTCCACCATGGAGCTCCTCCTCTTCTGACTTTGGTGCTTCCTCTGCTGTTTTGTACTTTTTTTGTCCCCTCCTCCTCTGGTTTTCTGACATTTTTTTCCGTTCCTTAACACATTCTCCCCAAGGCACCACCACCATGGCTGTGGGGCTCAGCCCTACCCTGCAGTGGGTGGATTGGAGCTGTCTGGAACTGGCTGTGTCCAGCATGGGGCAGCCCCGGCTTCTCCTCGCAGAGGCTGCCCTGCAACCCCCACTGCCAACACCTGGCACCTATACCTGCTACATCAACAAAGATTGACAATCTGAGTAAAAGTCAAAATAATGGATGCCAGTATCTCTTGGAGCTCAGGTAGAAGGTAATGTATGGAGTATTGGACTCAATACTGATAAGCAGGTATGTGAACTGAAATAGGAAATGGAAAATATGCTGCTGGTCCTTCAGTCTTGTACATAGGGTTGGAGTTTGAGAAATGTTAACGCTAGTCACACAGACAGACTTAAAGGAATTTAAGAAAACCCAAAACTAAACCTAATAAAAAATAGATACTGAAGGCTCTAGTAATCACATTAGTTTCAGAGTTTTCTAATCCACATTGAGAATATTTGTGTAAATATATATGAAAGAAAATTATTATTATGTGAGCAAGTAATACAGTCTAGGGGAAAATTTTTAAAATTATGTACTAGACTGTACATTAAAGAAATAAAATTCAGAACTCGGCAACTTTGAAATTTATCTTATAAACATTTATGCCCTCTTCTCAGCATTGTGATTGTTTTTACATTTGTTTGAAAAGAAAGGAAGCTTGAGAAAAAAATGTACAAACAGATTGCCTGATTAGCTGTGGAAACATACAGTGGAAGAAAACAGTGTGCTGGTCCAGAGGTGAGGAATACAGATATGAAAAACTCACTATTCCCCAAACTCCAAATACATTCCTTAGCCTTTCGGCACAGCTTCTCTCAGGCTCTTTTGTGATCTATGTGCTTAACATCTTATGTGGGACATAGCGAAGATGGAATTCCTAAGCCAATGGGTTGTAAGGGTAAGAGAGAAGCAAAACAGAAATAATTAATAAAAGTTATACAAGAATTTTTTGTTTCATTTAGTTATATTTTGGTTTTGTTACATACAAAAAGACACTGATAACCTCTTGAAAACCTAGCAGCTATAAATTTCACAAGTAACTGGAGAGGGAGAGAAATTACAGAACTTAAAGGTACCTGTTTTTCTTTAAAAGCTTTGTTTGAAAAAAACCCCATGAGATAGAAATTTGTTTTCATTTGAAAGGGACTTGCCTTGTGTTTGAACTCTAGTTGGGAAGACAGCGTCAGGGTGAAAATGAAATGAGTTTATCATGCCTTTATGATGTGTACAAATTAACAAAAACCTGTGTTATAGGAATTCAGGACTTATCAACCAAATCACATTCCAGTGTTTCTTCTGAACTGTTATCCAAAATCATTATTCCTAAAGTGTTACTCTGTTACCTATTTTCCATAATTCTCCTTCTTTTTTTTTAATTTTAAAAACATCTCAATTCAGTGTGATTTTGGTACAGCAAAAAACCTGATAAGTACACACACAAAGGAAATATTAGAGAATGTTCAAGAAAAAAAAAATTAAGTTATATTCAGGTCTGGGGATAAAAATTCTGTTAATGGAATAAAATATGGCAAGACCTGGGGTTTGTAATTAATCTCCCAAATCACACTTTCCCTTTTACTTTAAGATCATCACAGATTCCAAGAATAAAAAAGTCACAGGATGTGGCTCCATCTATTTAAATAACTCATTTTCCTTTGTTCTTCCAGGTCTTTGATGTCTGTCTGCAAAGTCAATTTTGCTAAAAAGACTCTTCACAGGGAGAAAACAGAAAAATTTAACAGTGACAGAGTAATGTCTGCTGCGTAAAGAAAATTCTGAGATGCATTTATTGTCAGCTTCAGAACTTCATCCATTTTGCTTTATACTGGTTGTCATCAAGATTTTTTCTTTTGTTTACAGACTAAATCTTAATGGCTATGTGGTTTATACCATTTTGCCCAAGAAAACACACCAAGCACTGTATTGTCTTCATTACACCTGTATGACATGTGACAGAGTGTTGTAGCTGATAGTATCTGTTCTACTGCCCTTACAACATCTTCTGTTATTCAACTACACAGATGTAGGTTAGCTAGGGACCAGCTTATGATATCTCTTCACTAGCCAAATACAAAGTTTGGAGCCCTGCCCTTCTTTTCTTCTGACACCTCACTTACCCAATTCTGATGTATTTATCCTGACTGTAGGCTTTCAGGTTGTTCACCTTCTTGCCCTTGGTTCCAGGGCTACCCCAGCCTAACCATCTGATAACCGGTATCTCACATAAATACCACCTCCTTTTTACAGAGGACACATGATACTCACAAGCACACTGCTTTCAAAAGGAAGGGATTGCATGGCCTCAATCTGCTTTCTGAGCAATAGGATCAGAGTTGGCATCAAGCCAGCCTGAACATCATTATGAACAAGTATTCTGTCTGTGCAACAAGGTTTATAAAAAGGCATAAGGTTGATGCCTACACAGGTAGGGACAAATCAAGAATAATTAGATGCTTCAGAGGGAAAGATAAAAAGAATAAAGTAAGCAACACACAAGCAGGAACAAAACAAAAGTCTCAAAGGAAGATGTGTAAGTGAAGTTTAATTATCTGGTGCTTCCTATGGGCTAAGACCAAGTACCTGTGCTGTTATATGAACTTAGTTTTACATCTGTGGATATCCAAGTTCACAGGAAAATGTCAGACCTGCACTGCAGGGATAGTTATGCCTCATTAATGTTAACTGTGTTAAACAATGTCTTAGGAAAAGGTCTTAGGATCTGTTTTGCACCAGGAGGTGCTGGTTCATTATGATCCCAGTAGAAAGGCACTTAGGTTTTGTAAGGTATCATTTAAAATACTATTTATTAGAGCTAACACTCTGGGGTAGTAGATACTCTTATGTCCCCGGAAACCCTGAGCAGTGTAACATCAAACAGGACTCCTTGTGCAGCACACCATGCCCACCCAGTCCATAGCAGAGATTCTCCCCTTTCAGTCATTCAACTTATGACAAGATTTTCTTACAAGGAAACAACTCTTTTATCATCTCTACAATCAAAGCAAAAATTAGGTTCTCATGAGAACTTCTTGCTGCACTGTTAAACAAAAGCAAGGCCATGTAGGTGGCATAATCGCTGATACCAAGTGGGAGCTGCCTGCAGGTTCCTCTGTTACAATGAGCTGGCTGAGGTTATCATGCAGCACAGAACCGCACAGACTTGAAGGCTGCGCCGTACGTGCAGCACAGCACAGGCCTCAGCCTGCTCAATTTAACTGTATTTGGCATCTCTAACTCCTCAACATACAGCGGTCTTCCAGTAAGGATCAGTACAAGATCAAAGAAAAATAATGTTCTGAGAATGCCTTGAAGGTAGGTCTCCATTTGTTGATGTCCTCAATGAAGGCAAAGGATTGATGAATGTAGAAGAGAGAGAGGAGTTTCTGTTGGTTCATCCTTGTCTCCAACAACAGTTTGATTTCTAAACAGCCGGAACATGCTTGCTGGGTGTTTCAGGCTGGCAAATTTATGAGGTGCATCTGCTGCTAAACACTATTTGATTTGGAATCTGTAAGTTACAATCAGATTGTTCAAACATGGTTATTTCAGCCAGAAAAGCAACTGATACCTGATTTGTCAACCCCACTCAGTTAAATATTGTGTTAAACTAAACCACAAGATGATTTGCTCCTAAAAAATATATTTTGATTTCTTTTTAGTAAGAAGATAACTTCTTCTATTGGCCACTTCATTATAGTCTTGCAATTGCAAATTTAGCTGTTATTGGGAGAACTAGAACATATAATTTGAAAACCAAGCATTGAATTACACTCAGTTTTAATGGATTTCATGGAAAATGTATTGGTTGTATGCAGAAACTGATGTATTAAAAATGGAAGACTCCTAGTTAGTGAATAATTGTTCACATTAATACTGTATATAAAGGTGCAATATTTCTCTCATTTCCTCCCATTGTATCTATTTTATCTATTCAGGAGTTTATAGATGTAACCGTAGATACAGTAATCATAACTTAGAGTTTTTCTTGAGGAGATAGGCTAAGGCTACCATAAAATTTTTAGGTTCCCTTTGTTTTATATGGAATAGTTGTCTTTGTCTTCTTGGACAGAGCTTTCACTTGATTGTATTAAAATACAGTTCATTGAATAACAACTTTCTAATTAGGCAGCCCAAATCACTCCTTAGCAGTAACACGTCCTCCTCACCTTACTGATCCTTCTGTTTTCTTGTGAGAACAGGCTGAGAGAGCTGGGACTGTTCGGCCTGAAGAAGAGAAGGCTCAAGGGAATCTCATCAATGTATACTAATGCCTGAGGGGATGGTGCAAAGAAGATGGAGCCAGGCTCTTTGCAGTTGTTCCCAGTGACAGGACAAGAGGCAATAAGCACAACCTGAAACACAGCAGGATCATTCTGAACATCAGGAAACACTTTTGTACTGTGAGGGTGACTGAGCACTAGCACAGGTTTCCCAGGGACATTGTGGAGTTTCCATCCTTGGAGATATTCAAAAGACATCTGGACACAGTTCTGGGCAAGTGGGTCTAGGGTGGCCCTGCTTGAACAAGGGGTGTGGACCAGATGACTCTCCAGGTCCCTTCCAATCTCAACTATTCTATAATTCTGTGATTCTGTGACTAATAATAATTAGACTCTTAGTTTTTCAATTATACTTCTATTATACAATTTAATTTGATCTTATAAATTAAATGTATATTTTTGCTTTTCCTGTATATAAGATGTGCTTCCTCTATGCCCATAAACAATGCTTTGAGCATAACAAAGGAAGTATGTGGCTTGATATTGGGTTCTTTCATGGTACTAGGTCAGAACCTTTTTCTGTTTTTCTCTGTTACCCACACTAGTCACTCATCAGAAGTTCCTAAATCCTATGAAGTAGTAATATCTTCTGTCCAGTCAGGAACTTTATCTTATCTGCAACAAGCAGTTGACTCTCAGTTTATATTCTCTTCTGTTTGTTGTGGTCTTCAGATTGTTCTCCATCTAGTGGGCGTTGTGACTAAATTAGGCTGCTTAAATAAGACATTCTTTGTTACCAATTATCATCAATTCTTCATTTACTAACTTATTTGACCAAGTATGTTGGGAGACTTTTATGCAATCTCAATAAACTTTCCTTCTACTGATTTTGTAAAGTATATGTGTCATTTACTTTGAACTTAAAAAATTGCGGGGAAAATTAATCTACAAGCATTGCTACAAAGCTCCTCATCCAGTTCCTTTAGGTCTCCCACAGAAATTATCTGTGATTAGTCTTTCAAAAGTGTTTAATGTTAGTATATTATCTCACACTCTCCTTTGTAGAAAATGATAATTTACAATTCCATCCATAGGATATGGGATGAACGTAACATTTTAAATATAGGAAGGACATACCTTTATCTTTTTGACATGCTGTGTTTATTTTTGTTCATGTTTTCAGCATTGTTTTTACATATTTATCAAAAATATTTCCTGTTCTTCAAAAGTTCAGTACTATGTCATTGACCAACTGTCTTTGTTCTTGTTTTAAATTTGTTTTCAGTCATACTAATAACCACTCCAAAAAGTTTCACTGTTCATTATTCTTACTTCTAGAATACAAAACAAATGCTGAAACACCAATGTCTTGTGGAATGGAAGATTTATTAGAATCAGTTGGATATAATTTTCAGAATAATTTCTCACTTTTGATATTCTTTCAGATTTACTTTTTCATTCCAAAATAATAAGAAATGTAAGTTTTTAGTGGAGCCTTTGAAAAAAGCTAAAACCAGAATTCCATGGCAGCTAGAGGAAGCCTCTGTTGAGGTCCGGAATAGAGCTGCTGTCTATGTCACAATCTACATGTTGCAACGGATGGATATGATGTATATTATTGTGCAAATACTAGTTTACTGTAACTGAAAGTGTGTGTATAATTGTATTTTTTATTTAATATTAAAGCAAGGACAAAAATGCACCTGTAGACATATGGAAATAATACTTGAGAAGATGTTAAGGAAGTGAGAAAACCCTCTACCAGTGCAATTATTTCAGTGAAAGTCTGATTCAACTGCTTTTCAAATTTTTTTCTTAGTTTAGGACCTTTTAAAATTTATTATAGCTTAAGCTTTAGTTTTGACGTACTGGGACATGGAATTCATAAAAGAACCTGAGCTGGGATCTTAACTAAATACATCTATAGGTTGACAGAAGATGCCAAAGATGCTATACTGTAATAAATAGAATAATAAGCAGTCTTGAATAGAAAGCTTGCTGACATTTGCAATATATATATATTAAATCGCTCCCATATTGAATTATTAGTTCCTATCACCCACTTAAGTTTTATTGATAGCCTTTCGATCATGAGTCTCAAGATGTATGCCACAGAGGTTACAGCAAGAAGATCAAGGAATTACACTCTTTCTTAATGGTTGTTTCAAATTTTCCCTTCAAAGTATTTTTGAAATCAATATACTTCAAAACCATAGTTAATCTTTGGAGGAAAAAAAAAGAAAACAAAAAAATCCCAAATACTTTGCTTCAATAATATACTAATAATACATTCACATAATGATGCAGAAAAATATTAACAATTTTCAAATTTCACATTACTAATCTTTATGTCAAATTTAATAGCTATATTTTTGAAACCTTGTCAAGTCCTTGTAATCTAAAAAACAATCTACCATACAAAGTCAGCATTTCCTAAAGATGATGACTGCTACTGACTTCTGTTCGTCAGGAAAATATTTTCCAAGAGGAAAATTTCCAATTGTCTTGCAGTTAAAGAAGATTAAAGGAACATTTTTTAGAGGGAAAAAAGCGCTACTAGACTTAGGGCAACAATGACTATATTAAAGCATTAAGTATTCACTAACCTTTTCCTTATTGACAAAGAAAAAATTGTCATGTCTTCAGGATGTTATTGTGATACACTGAAATACTTCCTGCAGGGTATGAAATCCGTTATAGAAGAAATTAGATTTAATTTTTTACATGTACAAATGATAAGCAAAAAACGTAAAGAACATTGCCTATAGTGTTCATTTTAAATTTCATGGAGCAAACAGGATCTCATATAGATTATCTTTTTTTAAGTAACTAGAAGCTGTAAAAAACATTGAAATATTATGTATTTTCAGAATGTCACCCAGGAGATTTGCTCTTCTATCTTTCTTTTTTTTTTTCCTGCAAAGATGGAAACCAAACCGACTAAAACAAGTAATCCAATAACTTCTTTATTTTATTTAGCAGTCCATTCTGTATATTTATTCCAGTGAAAGAAAGAGTGTAATGCAATTTTCTAAATTCATTCAAGACCATCATTCTCAGCTCTTACACTGCCTTTCTTGCTACACTTACAAATAACTCAAAGATCTCTGGGACTTTCCATCTCGGTCTTTTAATAAGATGAAGTCTTAGTAACTAAATGAACTGTATTCTCTCTAGCTGTCTGTTGTGGTCCTGTGGTAAGTGAAATATCCTTTCCAGTTTAAACACAAAAGCACTTTAATTGTATATATCGATCAAAATGGCTTTTCCTTTATTTTTTTGAAAGCATGATGTTATTTTTTTTTTATATTAATGATAATTTTGAAGGGGATGCTGTATGCATTTTCTTCCACCTTAAGGTTGCCCAGGATTCCATTTTCACACTTTCTGAAAGACTACTATATTAACAGAGGACATTTAAATTTTATAGAATTCCTGTTGGAACTCTATAATGATGGAAATGACACTGTTCAGTCCCTGAAGACTGTGATTACCTAAAAATTTCACTATATTTTTTTAACTCTCTTATAAATGTAGATCACTACTGAACACATTTTACAGATGAATATGTTAGCATACAAATAGATTAAAAATTTGTTGAGCGCTATACAAACAGTAAAAGTCAACCTGAGACTAGACTTCTCCTTCTATAACCCAGTTCAGCACCTGAAACTAATGGAGAACAAATAATGAATCATGGACAGAGATGAAACCACCAAAACAAGCACATTCTTATCTGTCTTCCTGAAGGCTCCATGGATGTGAGTGCATATGTTTAATCGTGACAAAATCATGTATTTTTTACTTTATATAATGGCTAGTGTCTTTACACATGACAAATGCATGTCCAGGCATATGACATGAAAGCATTATATTCATAGTTTGAACGACCCCACAATGGGTTTCATTGGGTAGTGGAAATATGCTACAGGCACAAGGTTTACAAAGTATTGAATACTACAGCTTTTACAGCTATAAATCTATCCTTTTTTTTTTTCAGATTGATTTCTTACATTTTATTTGTTTCTATCCTTTTACATATATAATTGCAATTATAAAAATGTTAGAGGATAGCAAGACATCAATATACAATATATCTTACATAATTAAGAGTAACATTATTTTCTGCAATAATGTGCACTATTGCCTAGAAAAGTCATTAACAAGACAGTAAAGGAAAAGATAAAAAAAACCTTATGAAAATGCATCAGTATCCTACAAGAAGAGTGTTTACATTTCATGTCAAACATTTTGGCCCTTTTGCCCTCTTAATGGATGTTCTAAGCTCAAAATTGAAGGGCATAGATAATTGGTTTTAGAAAAAAACATTTGAATTTGAATAGAAAGTCTAAAATAGTCTTCAGGTCAGAAGGTACAACATCTTTTATGTTACAAGTAGATACTATAATCTTACAAAGTTTATACATACAGCTTCAAATAACACATTTTCTGTATGGCAACTGAGGTTACCAAAGTTCTGTGGACTCACAAGTTTACAGCAACATAAATAACTATTAGAGAATCTAAACTGTTGTGTAAAGAATGACTCTTTCTCACGTATTGTATTAATTGATTGTATTGTACTGATTATGTCATTAGTCTGTTTCTCTTTGTAACTTTCCAAGAAATGTTCCAGTATGCTAAGAGCTAGAGCCTCAGGTTTCCCACGACTGAATTTGCAATGTCTTCATAATTCAGTGGTCATCTAGTTTACTTGTGCACCACCTTGAACTTTGGACTGTATCTTTAAATACTTCTGATTTCTATTGTCATTTACATGGGTGTAAACAACAACACAGCTGCAAAGAAGCAGTGAGTCAAGTTAAGTATCTTTCTGTTATCAATGGCAGGTTGCTCTGCCAAATTCTATTTAAAGACCTACTTTATTCATGACCATTAATCTTTGAACTTAAAGAAATGTATTTGATTTCAGTGGACCTCATTTAAGGACTAACATATTCAATCTGTAGGCTCTGAAATTTATCCAAACCCAGATGGCAGATTACGCTATTTGAGATGCATTATTCTTGCCTAGTTTACCTTCCTTCTAAAGAAACGAGTTCTCAATTTTATTGTGTTTTCCAAACACTCTGGTCAAACTCGTGTATGTTATTTTGATCCTTAAATTTCATTCTTCTGGCAAACTGGATTGTATGAACTGCTAAAAGGTGCTCATCAATGGAATTTTAAGAAATACAGAAGGCAACTCAATTCGATCTTCTGAAAGGAAACCTATTTTGTTCCTTAGTAGATGTTCTAAACTGGAGGGTATGCAGGGCTCTTTCCAGATCTCAGCAAGAAAGGCAAAGAAGTAAAATTTGTAACATAACTGCTATAATAATAATGCAATAGAAATAAGAAGACAAATACATATAGCAAGTAAATCTTACAACCCTTCAGATGCTGGGAACTCCACTTTCATGCAACATTGGATGGATCCCTGGTGGACATCCACTGCACGCTGTGCAAATCCCATTTGTGGAAAGGTTCACACACCACCACCACCACCCTCCACCACTCCCTGCAGTACTGTGGTCTTTTATATGTACTATACCAAACAAAGCTATCCATCTTTTTTTAAAGGGTAGGAGTGCCATGTCCTTAATGTCCACAAGAGCAGATCTAGCTACATGTATCTAGGAAATGTAGGCAGGAACAGTACACATCCAGAGCCTTCCAGCAAGTTCCCCCTTATCGTTATGTACCTGGGGTTATATAGTGGTCACTCATGCTAACATATGGGTATCTCAGCCCCTAGCACTGGGCCCAAAATGGTAGTCAGGGCTTGCTCAAGACCACTAACTACTCAAATACGGCACCTTCCACAAGATTCGCAATACAGTAGAGATACTCCAAGACGGTATAGTGTTCTCTTTACTTTTCTGTTAACACTGTCCATAGCAGTGCTCTCTCCCATATCAAGCAATGTGGATTTGCAGAGCTCTCTCCCAGTTCTGACACATTATTTCTTCCTTACCTTTTGTTCCCATCACCTTCTCTTTTATATTCTGGAAGAACATGTGTGCTATTATGATTTTTATTTCACGTTTGTTTCATGTGATCATTTTACTTTCCTGTGACTTTCCAGATTAGAATTTACAGGAATGTCTGTACTGCTAAAAAACATTTATCATGGAGAGAGCTCAGACATTAGAAGTCTGACTTTTCCTGTCTCTCGTTACTAGCTTCCTGCCTCATTCTCCATGGACTGGTCCAAATAGGCCTCCCCGTGATCTTGTGTGCATAGTCCAGGGGATATCTTACTTCATGAACTACTACCAAAATGTGGAGTGAATGAAACTGAGTTATGTTTGAATGGATTATTCCCACAAAACCTTTGAAACCTCAAAAACATCTGTATGCTGTCATGTTTCAGGATCTGGAATATATAGTCTCAGCATTATGATAAAAAAATGCCACTTTGGTGCTTTATAAAACACTCTTTGCATGTTTTCAGATGTTTTTACTTAATTAAATACATACTGAAAAATAGTATTTTTGTCTTAGTAACAATAGGGAAATATGTAATCCTAGACGAGAGACAAGGTCCAGTACTGTTATATGCTAGCACGTGGCTAGCAATGTGGGCACAAGAAAGTCCATGACCTCATGCTCTTGAGGTTGGCAATGCCCTCCCTGTAGTAAATGCATTCAGAAATTGAATGCAGATGTACCTCAAGAGCCTTAGAAGAATTGAATTGTACTCAAATATGGGACAAGCAGTCACGAAATTAATGAAGTAACTACCTTCTTTGTTTACAAATACCCCTTCGCACAGAGCATAAGGGACATTGTTACTGTTTTTTTCTATGTCCAAGGCATCATCTTTGGTATCTCAACACAATAAAAATTGTCGTCCAAGTTGCTCATTTGTGCCACAATAGAAACTTCTTTTTTTCTTTTTTTTTTTTCCCTCGCAGTCATTTCATTTCATGTTTATTTGCATGGGAACTAATTTGAAATAGATTGCCTTAGTTTCATCATATTTACCATACTTTCTGTTTCTAGTCTGCTAGGATCATTTGCTTATTCTTTGTTTTGATAAGTTTTTCTGTTGCACAGTGGATGTTGAGAAAAAGTTCACATGCACAAAGATTTATAAACAGAGTTTGTAGGTGATGGCATACATCTACCCTTATGGTGAAAGTTACTTTCATGGAAAAATAAGAGTAAAAGAGAAGAGAGACAGAGGGAAGAGAAAAGGAAAACACTCCCCCTTGGCCAACCCAATACTTGCCCCCAGACAAGTATCCCTTACTGGACATCCTCTCCAGTGTAGCAGCTGTTCCCGTATAATACATTTCCCATAGTAACTACATAGTTTTCACCAGAACCTGTTCATACTTGTTATAGTTGTTGCTGCTTATTAAGTTGCTATTGGTTTCTCTAATAGTAACAAATAGCTACAACCAAAGGGTAGGAAAATGAGAGAGGGAAAGGTGATTCTCATGCCGGTGGCAGTCACTTCCCACAAGAACCCACCATAAAAAGGAATACTGAGACTTGCGGGTGTGAGGCTGTGAAAAAAAAGTCACATAAGCAGCACCAACACATGAACATAAAAAGAAAAATACTGCCACATACTGGAAACACACCATAGCAGCTTTCCGAGTTGTGAGGGGAAAACAGCCTCCAGAGTTGCATATAAAAGACCCTTAACAATATAAAGCTAAGGCACCTAAACAACAGTGCATCATTTCTGTCTTATTAACCATTACGTCAATAAATGTTTTAAACTTACCTTTTAGATAATAAATTATTATCTTAAGGAGAGGCTAACACATTATTGACATCAATGGAATTTCTAGTTGTTTAAGCAAGTTCTGTATCTCATATAACTATATCTTATTTTAACAATTTATTTGGAGAATAAGTGTATTACAGTAAGCAATGCACAAGCAGACAAAATATGACACAAAGATTAGAGGAATGAGTAATTACAAGAAAGACAGATATTAAGAGTAATCTGGAATGACTGGAAAGCTTTCCACTGTAGATTGAAATCTATGAAAATAAGTTTGTACATCAAGAATGGAGGAATGGAGACTTTAGTGGCTAAAACATTGTAATAGCTATTAGGTTAATGATAAAAACAATTTTGAGGGGAGATTCAATGTGGTTTTTGAATATATAAAAAGAGAAACCCACAAACAAACAAACATATCAGACATAGTTGGGATGTTGTTTAAATTATATATTTATCTGTGGTGTAATCATCTCCTAAGTAGTAAATCCTCTACTATATAGGAAATAAGGATGGGAAATGTATTCAACTAAAAGTTCAAAAATATTATAGACTTGTGAGAAAGATGTTAGGAGTTCAATCTTTTTAACCAAGACAATAATTTTATGACATAATTTAATTTTAGACAATAAGAAATTTGCCTGAGGAGTAAAAGTGCAAAGTAGGAGAGCTAAATGGCTGAAAATGGTCTAAAAAAGATGTTTGTATCATTCAACAGAAAATTCTGTGCAGAATTTTCACACAGTTTAAAACACTGAAACACCACAAGGCCTTGTAAGGGACTTGCCATCTTCGACAGCTGTAGTCAGAGACTGAATACTTTGATGTATTTGAAACAAGAATTCTTAGAGGCTAAGTTAGGCAGAAGATCAAAATTTGATGACTTAAAAAATCTCATTCAGTCTTATTGAATGTACAATCTTATACTTAAAATGATTAGATCCTGATGTGATGGCTTTGTTTAAAGTGAAAATATTTGGAGGGAACGTGTAGAGGCAATTCTGTGGATGCATTTTCCTTGCCTGTTTTGTTTGACCTATGCAAGTAAGTTCTAAAATATTTTAGTGTTTTTTTTCATTTTGTTTTGTTTTTTTAATTTACATAAATAAGCAAAGTTTTGTCTAAGAAACAAAGGGAGTAATATTGTTTCACTGTTTGGCCTTTATGATATCATCAGACGCTAGGATTTTACATAGCCATTATATGCATCCAGAGTACTCAAACTAAAGAGGAACTTGGAATACTGTTTGAAGAAAGTTCTTTTTAAAAATAATAAGGGGAGCTGGTGCTGGATGTAATGGGAAAAAAATAACCGTGACGGTAATTAAGCCCAATGAATTTTTCCCAAGACTTGACTGGACAAAAGCCCTGAGAAATGAGGCCTGAAGTCAATGTCCATGCTCTGAGTAGGACTTTGGAGTGGGTGACTTCCCAAGGTCCCTTAAAACTTGAATGAATCTTTGATTCTCTAATGACATCACTCATTTTTTTTTCTATTAAGAAAAATATTTTATATCAACATAGGGTTTATTTCTTTATTATGCTTTTTCTCAATACTTGTAATTTTCACGATATTTCCCTCTTTAGTATCAGAAGTGGAAAATTGAAATGGAAGTCATATTTGAGATTTCTCATCAGAGGTTAATACATTTCTATTTGTTCTTGAATATATCATATATTCTTTTAACGGATTAAGATGTGGAAAATAGCGGATAGGATAAGATTGTTCTTTTCTATACAGCTAACATTCTATGTAGCTCTTTTATATAGAATCATAGAATCACTCAGGTTGGAAGAGACCTTTAAGATCATCGAGTCCAACCATAAACCTAACACTGCCAAAATCACCACTAAACCATATCCCTCAGCACCACGTCTACTTGTCTTTTAAATACCTCCAGGGATGGTGATTCAACCACTTCCTTGGGCAGCCTGCTGCAATGCTTGATAACCCTTTCAGTGAAAAATTTTTTCCTAATATCCAATCTAAACCCCCTCTGGTGCAACTTGAGGCTATTTCCTCTCGTCCTATCACTTGTCAGTTGGGAAAAGAGATCGACACCCGCCTTGTTACAACCCCCTCTCAAGTAGATGTAGAGAGCAATAAGGTCTCCCCTGAGCCTCCTTTTCTTCAGACTAAACAATCGCAGTTCCCTCAGCCACTCTTCATAAGACTTGTCCTCTAGGCCCTTCACCAGGTTCGTTGCCCTTCTGTGGACACGCTCCAGCCCCTCAGTGTCTCTCCTGTAGTGACGGGCCCAAAACTGAACGCGGTATTCAAGGTGGGGCCTCACTAGTGCTGAGTACAGGGGGATGATATAGCTAGCTCAATGTAATATTATTGGATTTACTCAATAAGAAATCTTTAAATACCATTTCATGTAAGAGTACAAACTAAACTATATTAGATATATGTGTTTCAACAATCCATTCAATTTTAGAATGATCATTCCCAAAGTAATATTTCCCACCCCAAAAAAGGAACATAGTTCTTATCCAAAATATGTCTTATCATTCCTCTTCTTTTGCATTTACAGATGGTTTAACAGCAGCAGGTTTTATAGTGCATAGCATATCTGCATCACAGAACAGATATCATTTTTTTGGCCACACTTTCTAAATTCTGGGCATAGATGTCTAGCACAGACTTATAGTCAATAAATATAGGTTGAACTGTTTTCCGATGTAATTTAAAAGTTGTAATTCAGAGGATATAATTTCTTAAAAAACAACAAAAATGTCACTGTGTAGTGACCTCTGATAGCTTTATGATATTGGAACTATTTTTATCTATTTCTATAGAATAATCTCTAGAAGAGGACCTGTAGATGAAAGAGACAGGATATACTGAATTTTGAGCCAGCTTACATTATTTTCAACCTAAAATCAATACAGAGTCCCTGGGATAATATTCTGAAACCTCACAGACTAGAAAAGTTTTGCTATAGTGGTTTGAGGCAATTACAATTTTATAAGGATAAGCAGCAAACTATCAAATGGTAAGACTTGCATTTCATTTCGACAAGTTAAAAAATGACTGGTTTTTAGCTTTAACTCACCTCCTCTGCTTTCTCACTCTCTACTACAGTGTTTTAATTCCCAAACTGCATTACCTACTTTTGCCCACTCTCATTATAACCTCCCATGGCAAACACCTGTGATCATTACAAAGATGATTCTGACTTCACAATAGAAAGGTGTTTTTAGAAGAAGGGAAAAATATCAAAATGGTAATATCCAAAACTTCCACTAGCCTTACAAGGAAATCCCTGCATCCAAGCTATTTCAATTCAAACACCAACATCTGTTGGAGAGAAAGACCACAATATTTGAGTCCTTTATTTTATTTTAAATATGTCTTGTATACTTCAAGCTTCCTTCTCTCTCTGCAAAACTCATAAAAATATACCTTGCACAAATATAAGTCCAATCTGTGAAACTCAGTATATATTAAAAAAAAATACACAAAGCCTTTAATTTGCATGGTTTAGCAGCACCTGCTAATATAAGATCAGTCTATAAGAGAACAAATCTTGTTCCGCAGTGTCATAGCAGATTATTGTAGTCATGGGACCTGTAGTCAGAAAAGGCAAACTATTCCTCAGAGAGTTTTCTTTAGTCGTATGGAAGACTGTAAGCATTAAAATGAATACTTGAACTGAACTGGGGGCAGGCACATTGACCTGAAGTGCCTGGTGTTGTTGAAGAGGCAAGTCACGGGATTTTGAGTGAATTCAAGTCAGTTGCACAATTTCACATGGCAAGCCACAGACAGAAAAGGTCATGTATATCATCTGTCATTATAATTATTTTGAAAAAAAGTGATTCACAGGGACAGTCTCAATGAGTGAATGATAGAGAGAACTGACTAATTCTTCATAATCAGGTCTGAGGACCAATCACTAACGTTACCCAAATGACAATGTTTATTGTATGGATACAAACAGTAGTTAATCAGAAGTTGCATGTATTAAGTCCGTATACATAAACACACACAAATGCACAGACGTTTAGGTTGTATAGCTGAATTTATAAAAATTATAATCTTAAGTCTAGAAATTCTGAAACTTTGACCTCATCCAGACAAAAAAACCCCAACATTAATGACAAAAATTGGAATAATAGTTCATTAAGTTATTTATTAGCATGAGAGGATGCTAAATATCTGTGTTTAAATCACATTACTGTAGTGGAGGCAGGTGCCCAGGTACTGGCAGCAGGGGGCTGCAGGGGTGGTCTCTGATGAGAGGCTGGGACTACCCTGTGCCAGGGACAATCGCTTCCAGCTGTCTCCAACGGACCCATGCAGAGGTACAGCTGAGCCCCACAGTGAAGCTGGTGATGCCTCTGTGGAAATATATTCAATAAAGGGTAAAAAATGATGAATAGGCAGAGGAGGAAGGAAAAAAAAGAAAAAAAACAAAATAAAAAAATATAAAATAAAAAAAAAAAGAGAGAGAGAAACAGGAGTGGGAACATCAGGGTTAGAATAGGAGGAGGCACTCCGTAACAGAAAAGATTTCCCCTGCAGTCCATGGAGGACTCTACTGGAGCAGATATCCATACTGCAGCCCACGGAGGACCCCAGGCTGCAGCAGATGGCTGTTCCTGAAGGAACAGCTGCCGGTAGAGTGCCCATTCTGGAGCAGGGCAAAAGAATGAGAGGTGAGGAACAACAGAGAGAAATTATTATGTACTGATCATAAACCACACTTCCCATCATTCTTGTGCCACTCAGGGCAGGGGTAGATGAAGTGAAGGAATGAATTTAAGTTTGGGAAAGGGAGCAGGAAAGATATTTTTTAAGTGATTGTCTTTTTGTTTCCCATGGGCTTTCTTATTCCATTATTCTTATTTTCTTCCCCCACCTCACTGAGGGTGGGGTGGGGGGGAATGCAATGAGCAGATGGGTGGGTGTTTGGCTGTTAGTCAAGGCTTACCCACCAAATTACTGATTCCAAAGCGTAGAAAGGGCAACAAATACTTCACATAAATCTATGTTCACATTTAAGTTGTAGATCAGGACATTTTTGGAGGTAGAATGAAAACTTGATACGAACAGAATCAAAGGAAAACTTTTGCATGTGGTACATGTGGAAGAATGCACGCAAATTAGCCTCTTGCACTGTAAAAGTGATATTAAAAAACCTGGATGCTAAGCCCTGTGCTTCCATGAGACCTTTAACAGTTTCAAAGCTGAATGAAATAGTATAAGAAACCTGCTAACCTGAATATATAAATTTTCATTTGTGTGTGTGTGTGTAGATGGATGGATGGATGATTCTTTTTTATTTCTGTACACTTTTTTTCTAAATTGTTTTTCATTGTGCTTTCACTTGGATTCTGTAGACGCACCATTCCTTGTTTTTATCCTAAAATGAATTTGCTTCAAGCAAATTTTTCAGAGTGACAGGTCCTCAAACAAATGCTTTGAAAAATGCTTTAGTATTCTGTTTTCAGAAATGAAGGAATTCTAAGGTATGCCTTCTGCACCACCACCATAAGGGTGTAATAAGAAGTGTTATATCTAAGCTTTCAAAAGTATGCATGTGAATAGGAACTAACACTTCTCTGTAATCTGTAGCAAGAACCAGAAACTTGCAGCAGGGCTGGAAATTGTGCCAAAATTTTATTCCTAAGGTACTTGAACTCAAAGATCTATATTTTTATACCATTAGAAGGATTCCTACACATTTTGGCCCAGATTGAATAACAGCTCCCAAACAATTTTTAAGCACAATTCAGGAGCTAGCATGAGGCAATGACCGTTTTCAATTAGTTGTTTGATGGACACCACCATTTTGGAAAGGCAGGAGAGTTGAATAGTATGGAGATAGGCCATTTTAGGCCAGCTGGCCTCTGTACTATGAAACAGTTCACTGTAGCGCAAGGTCCTGGCTATGTTTGTAACAGAGGACAATAGTCAGGATCTAGCAGGTTAGTTAAAGTACATCATTGCTGATATCAATTCAGTTTTTCCTTTAACCAGCTGTAAGCTTTGTCACTCGATCAGCTTGAAATCAAGCCACAAACTGAGCAAGACTTGTTAATAGTCCTCACAAATGTAGAAAAAGAATAGACAAAGGACTCTGGCTTATGTCACCAGAACTCTTAGCATCTACTTTTGCTATTACCCCAGTGGAACGTGTGACAATGTCTGGCCATCACAGTTGATTTATTCGCATCCAGTGTTCAAGTTTTGTGATGAAGAATGAAAACTTGATGCAAATAGAGCTAAAGGAAGGTTTATACGGGGACTTTTGGCACCTGGAAACATGCAAAAAAATCTACATCTTCCACTGTAAAAACAGTTTTGAAGATGGAAGTCTTGGGAAAAATCGGGATACTCTTGGATTTAAGCTATCAATCCAAGTTTTGTAGCTTACTCAAAAAAAATATACAGATTGTCAGAAATTTCTAGAGCTGAGCTAGAACACAATGAGCCTCAAACTGTTGAGAATTACATACATTGTACAGCTGTTATCTTGCCTCCATTTGTCAGTATTCTGATCATGTTGCAGTATCTTCTTATCTTGATAATGATACTTTTCATATGGGTAACACTGTTCACTTCAAGAGTCTGTGTATTGTCATCTCATTATTCACCAAATGCTTTCAACTTTACTACCATTCTCTGCTCCTAATTGAAGACGTTTTATGCTTCAGTTTTGATTTGGCTTTTCTGCCATTTGTTCTGCTTTCCTTTTAAGTAGTTGTTCATGGCAGTCAGTTGTTCCCAGCTATCTAAAGCTGTCTTCATTTGTAATGATCTCTTTTTGTTTCCTTTCAGTATCTGAAACCCTAGTATTATTTTAACTTGAAGGATGCTTAATAATTTTCAACTGCTCCAATAGTAAATCTTATTTGTCTTTGGTTTGACAGTGAATCTCTCATTATATAGACCTGACCTTTCAGTTTATTTAAAATCTGTGTTTCTAATCTACCCGATCATGTTTCTGGGTGTATTATTTCTTGACTTGATTGTGGAGCTGAGAGGAAGTGAGTTTGTTGTGAAAGTGTCATAACAAACTGTGAAAATTATTAACTCGAATAACCTTTGTTCAAATTAAGTTCAAATAGGTTCAAAAAGGAAACTATAAATTGTGGAGCCCAAATACAAAATATAAACACACTCATTTATGTTTTAGAAAATACCTGTGTTCACTGGATCGTATGAAGACACTACGGTGACCAGGACAGCTTATCAGCTTTGCACAGTCTCTTTGCTACAGGTCCAGGATGGGTCAGCCACTGGAAACAAAGCTTTCTCCTTTATACTAAGGAAGGTGTGCCAGGTATCCCTTGGATGTCTTGTTATCTTTTCTGCTCTTTTAGATATTTATTTCATACCTCTCTTACTTCACTTCTGCTACTACTTTATGATATATTGCCCTCCAGCATAGGCTTTAATGAGTCCTTACAGCACTGTAGCATAAACTAAGAGTCAAGTTATATCAGAACATCTCCAGTTAATTATTTTAGTGCCTTTTTAACACAACATGCTACCATTTTTATAGGAAATTGCCAACTTGCATGAATAAAAAAAAATGCTTTCTGGAAATGAAAAATGGAAATCTGCATCATTTTGTTATCCATGTAATGGAGGTGAATCTTCTCTTTAGGATAATGTAGTGACCCACATCATGTTACAAAAGAGATTATATATTGATAAGAAGATTCAGAAAAGAAGGAAATCAACCCTTGCTAAGATTAGCACATCAGTATAAACTGGCTGTTTTCTCACAAGACATGCTACTGTCAGAAAAAGAATGTTGTTTGCTGAGAAGGCACAGGCAGCCCAGCCTCTCTGTTGTACAGCCAAGCTGTTAAAATCTGGTGGAAAGCTCCCTTGAGTAGTTATGTACAGATCTTTTTTGTGCTTTTTTTTTTTTTTTAATGATTGATGAACATGGCTGCAGTTTGAATTCTTACTGGACTTCACCAGTTCTTTACATAAATGCATAAATCGGACTTTCTTAACAGCAGGGGGTTTTGTTAGTTAGTTTTTTGTCAGAGTTACTATGCTTTAACAAATTCTGCTGTTATTTACATTCACATACCTGAAAACATTATGACCACTCCTGCGTGTTCAGAATTCTAAAAGACATTATAAAAGCAGTATACAACAATGTGTATTGTATGCTAAAATATTGACAGAATAATGCTACCTAGAGTGAAAGTAATTTTAGCCTGGTCTGATTTTTTTGGCCAGCAATGCATTAGCTCACTGTTGAGAGAGATAAGATCCAATGTGCTAAACAGAAGAGATTATGATTAATGCCTAACATAGGTTAGTCTTCAAAAGGTAATAAGTGACACCTGAGATAATAATTCAGAACATACAATGTATTTAATATATTATGTGTGCTTTGGTGATGGCAGAATATTTTATACAATGAATTTATTAAGCACAGGTTAAATTTATGTACATCATATCTAATGGCATTGTTCAGGAGTGTAAATGAAGCATATGAATAAGTGTTTCACTAGATGAAGACTTGTCAGAAGGCCACAGAAAGAATACAGGTTGTTGAGAGTAATTTTATTTTTTAAATATATTTTGCTATCTTCTCATTTTTAAGTAATCATCACAAGGCAAAAAAGGTTTGATATGTGACTTCTGAATTTTATTAATTAGTTGTAAATGACAAAAATTACAAGGTACTATTTGTGTTCCTAGTTGGTTTTTGTATAAAACTTTTAAACAGGAGGAAAAACTAAAAAGCTAGACTATTACAGAGACAAGTAGTACTAGATCTCACTGGGGATGTTCAGAAAGTTTATATAGATTGTTTTTCCTTTCTAAGGTAAACATTATTCTCTTTCAAGTCAGCAATATAAACAAACTAATAAATAAATAATGAAATACCCTGTGGAGTTATTGCATAGAAAATACCTCCACTTTAAGGACAAAGCTCACAGCAGTATGGATGTCTGAAATGATAGTCTGGAACAGTTTACCAGTTACATTTATGGAAGAGTTATAGAGACGTTGGGATGACCGGTCTTTGTTTTATCAGTATGTGGTTAAATTAACATTTTAAAGCAAATAATGGCTTATGTTAAGATTTATATTAAGCTCTTATTTTTCAAAAAAGAAATATTAATGTCTTGTAGATATTGTACTAGTTATACTTCTAGAATCATATCATTTAGAGTGAAGTGTAAGAGCATACAAGTCATAAGACGGGAAGAATCTTAACAACATCTGAACAAAGGCATCTTTATTGCTTACTCATGACGACTAATTCATGAGCATGAAGGCCAATTTTTTTTAATGAAGATTCATTTTCAAGAGAAGTGAATACCTTTTATCCAAAAATATGTTAACTGAACAACTTGACTTTAATTTTTTATGTGAGTACCCCTTTGTTCCATTTGATCTGATGCCTATTATTTCCTGTTGCATGTTACATAATGATAGTGTTTCCAGGAAATCGGATGTATTTATCAGTACTGCCTTACACCATCTTGAGATTTACTATGTCTAATTTAATTGACATTATGATTAAAATGGAGGGCTTTAATCTGAAGACAAGTGGATGATTTAAGAACATTTAAAATATCCTCTTCTCATTTTTATGCATGTCTAGTCATAATACTGATATACAATATTTATGTACATTTTCAGAACAAGTATTTTGTGTCCTATCCCTGAGACATTATTAAGAATACTGGCAGCTTTATGTACCCTGGCTAAGTTAGTATTTATCACAGCAGCTACGTCGGCCATTTTGTTTCTTTTAATTTAAAACAAATAAATGTGTATGCACTGTAATTTCATGAGAGCACAGAATGTGGTTCTCTCAGGCATTTGGCTACATAAAAAATGATAGATTTGATATTGAAGCATGATGAGTGCTTTGCTTTGTAAGAATGTGCTTCGACTGATAGCTGAATTATCTCTTCATCTAGCTGTTTTGGGTTATTTTTTGCTATGCTCTGAATAAACAACAAGTTGATATTGCATTTTCACCTTATGCCCTATATTCAGTGGCATGCCACCAAACTAGTCTTCTGGGAAGCAGATCATCTGAGCTTATACTCACCTGAAGATTAATATAAATCTTGTATCTCAGAAAAAAAAAACCTACTAATTTTTCTGATTTATGCCTTTCTTTCTTTTATTTTTTCTTTTTCTTTTTTTTTTTTTTTTTTTTTTTTTTTGCCTGAAGTACTTTAGGTTTTCCTTTCCTTTCCTGACCTTTTAGTGGTATTGACTAGTATTGCGAGGCATGAAGAATAATCATTCCTCGTTCACCTAAAATCATATCTGTCAGGTAGATGTAGTAATGCTTCCGTCACGCAAAGTACACTTTCCAGTATCTTTGAGGTATTTGATATGAAAGGGCCATACAGATATTCGGAATTTTTTTGGAAAATTTAATATGCATAACGTATTGGTGGATAAGGAATTGGATGGCTGTACTCAAAGAGTTGCATTCAACGGCTCCATATCCAAGTGGTGACGAGTGACAGGTGGTATTCCTCAGGGGTCAGCACTGGGACTGGCGCTGTTTAACATCTTTGTTGGTGACATGGACCGTGAGTTGAGTGCACCCTCAGCAAGTTTGCCGATGACACCAAGCTGTGTGGTGTGGTAAAAACAATGGAGGGAAGGGATGCCATCCAGAAGGACCTGGACAGGCTTGAGAGATGGGACCATGCAAAGCTCCTGAAGTTCAACAAGGCTAAGTGCAAGGTCCTGCACATGAGTCAGGGCAACCTCCAGTATCAATACAGGCTGGGGGATGAAGGGATTGAGAGCAGCCCTGCAGAAAAGGACTTGGGGGCGTTGGTAGATAAGAAGCTCAACATGAGCTGGCAATGTGCACTTGCAGCCTGGAAAGCCAACCGCATCCTGGGCTGCATCAAAAGGAGCATGGCCAGCAGGTCAAGGGAGGTGATTCTGCCCCTCTACTCCACTTTCGTGAGACCCCACATGGAACACTGTGTCCAGGTCTGGAGCCCCCAACATAAGAAGGACATGGATCTGTTGGAGCGGGTCCAGAGGAGGGACATGAAGATGATCAGGGGGCTGGAGCACCTCTCCTGTGAAGACAGGCTGAGAGAGTTGGGGTTGTTTAGCCTGGAGAAGAGAAGGCTCCAGGGAGATCTTATAGCAGCCTTACAGTACCTAAAGGGGGCCTACAGGAAAGATGGGAGAGACTTTTTACAAGGGCATGTAGTGATAGGACAAGCGGTAATGATTTTAAACTGAAAGAGGGTAAATTTGGATTGGATATTAGGAAGAAATTCTTTACTGTGAGGGTGGTGAGGCACTGGTACAGGTTGCCCAGGGAAGCTGTGGAGGCCCCATCCCTGGAAGTGTTCAAGGCCAGGCTGGATGGGTCTTGGAGAAATCTAGTGTAGTGGAAGGTGTCCCTGCCCATGGCAGGGGGGTTGGAACTAGATGAACTTTAAGGACCCTTCCAACCCAAACCATTTTATGATTCAATGATATTATGATGTTTACATGCGAATATTCCTGTTTACAATCTTTTAAGCATATATTTTTATTTAAAACAGTGTCTTAGAAGATGGGAGAAAGAATCACAGAGTCATAGGATCATTTATGCTGGAAGAGATCTCTGAGGGTGATCTAGTCCAACTTCTCACTGAAAGCAGCAAAGCAAAATAGATGTTGCTGCTCAAGGTCTTATCCAGTTAACTTCTGACAATTTAAAAAGGATGGAAAGTAGAATGTTAGCGGAATGATCTTGGAATTTAATGATTCTGAATTTGTGGACTTGAATAATGAATAAATTATTATATCTCCGTATCTTCAGAAAATGGAAGAAAATTTGAGGTATATCAATTCATACAATTAGAAATACTATTTTACTAGGCAGCAAATTTCTTCTGAAGCACAAACAGATCCCTGCAACTAAACCTGTGACGGCAGAATACGTAAGAGTTCACCAATTTACTGAATACAATGTATAATGCAACAATCATATTTACCCTTGCTAACCTAGAACAAGGCAAGAATATTTGCCCTTTTCTATGAACATGTACCCACTCTATGTAAAATGGATCTACATTGCACTACTACTGTTTCTTGCAAGATTGCATCTAATGAGAATTTGCAATCCTTTTTATTTTGAAATTTCTTTGAATCAAATTCCAAATCTGCATGGTGTAATTTATCTACAGACAACCAAATTTCAAACTTTATCACCTCCACAGAAGATGACCACTTTTGTTTTGTCCCTCTCATCTTTAAAGCCTATATTTAACATTATCTTTGATTCCTAATTCTTTCACACATTTAGGTATTTGTTTGGTATAGTCTCCTAAATACGGTGATGTAAATTCATGACCTATTTACAGTCTTAAAAAATAGCCTTTTTTTTTTTTAAATCATATTTTATTTTTCAGGTATTTTGTACAGACAAATAATCCCTCTATCTTGGCTTTCAGTGTATTTTTTATTTAGTTTTTATTTCAGAGAGTAGCATGTGGATTAAAAATTTTTTTCTCCTCTGTGTGCATTTCACTTCTTGAAACTCCAGACAACCGAATAAAGCAGCTTCTCTCACCTGTTTAATTACCCATGTCTTGTTTTTCTCTGCATAGCACAGTCTTATCAACAAAAGCTAATTATGAATCCCAAGTTTAACTGTCAGGTGAATATTAAGAATTATGAAACTGCTTCAGGATGAGTGTCTTTTTGTGACTTCCTTTTTTTCCTATAGTTTAAATACCTTCTCCCCTTTCAAATGGTGATATTTGTAAAGGTTAAATTCCTATGTGAATATGAATGCAGTGTAAAAGAAGTTCTAAAATTATTTTATTGTTTCAACTGAAGTGAATTTAACATTAAAATGACTCAGAAATTTACAATGGAAATGTATTTAGTATCATCTGTGAATTTATTTAAACACGAAGTGGCACTTTTGTTATAGCCTTCACTAAGAATTTCTGTGTGAAAACTTTTTGAAAGCAAAGCTGTGTAAATCCAGATTTAAGATACCTTCACACCAATATTTAATGGCAGTAAAGAGTACATTTACAATGTGTTCCTTTCTGCTTTATAGCTGTTAAACTAATGATGTCAAATGGAAATATGCCAACACAATACACCATCTGTGTTAAATTATTCCTAAATGGTGACTAAACCTAAATACCTATTTCTCGTTAAATACATCCTATCTACTAATTTAGGTAGTTTTAATGTTGAATGGGTTTGTGCTCCTCCTACCGACAAAAATTGCTTAAACCCCCTACAATACAGTTCAAATTTATCCTTAAACTCCATCCCACGACACCATCCACTGCCCAAGACAGGTACATACTGTAAAAGTGACTGATACTTCCAGTAAATCTTTGTGGGTGGTGTTAAAGAGCAGTGGCTAACAACTACATCACTCCTATTTAGCCACAAGCCCAGTCCTTCATTTCCCCTTCATTTAAATCATTATAACTGCAGCAGAAAGAGTCTGGTGTCTTTTATTAATTGACTAAAGCTAGTATTATTTCTTGTCACAGCTGTTCTACTGCTTTGTCAATTTTCCACTTCTTTTGTTTTGACATTTCTTTGATATGCCTCCTTCTTCATGTGACATCAGAAAGAGAGACAAAGTGTCTCAAAGATCAAAGGAATAGGTTAACTGGAACAGGAGGAGAATATTTTCTCTCTAGACCTTATCACCAAGCTTTGTAAACTGAGTATTTGTGATACAGGAAGTTCAGTAAGTCAGAGGATTGCCTTAGAAATATAAGCTAAGGAGCTCATGTAATTGAGGTTCATAATTTCATATATTGATCTGAGCCACTGAAAGAAATAACCAAAGGTATGTAGAACGCACTCCTAAAGGAATTCACTTTAACTGTCATACCTGCATATTACCCTTTAATAAGACTGAATGTTTTAATGAACCCAATATAGAAAAGCAAATATGTCCACAACACAAACTGCAGAAATACTTCAGGTAGTTGCAATGCCATCAAACTAATCAATAACATCTTCAGCCTAGTACTGCGCCACTGTGATGGCTGTCATGGCTTGGGCCTGTCTGACAACTGCGGTAGCATATGAGCTTTGTCTAACCCTATAGCGCAGAGAAGTCAATTTGATACGAGAGGAGCTCCTGGAGCACGCACAACCCATCACCTTCTGGGACAGTTGCAAAGGTGTGGAGAGCCTTTGAGAGGCTACAGCCTGGTCACTGTCAAATGCCTTGGGGACATGCATGTCT